>RJWM01030644.1:0-23207 GCA_004363535.1 Dasyprocta punctata
GCAGTGCCAGATCTTGCAGAATTATGGGAAGAAGGACGTTGAGAAGGTGGCTGGGGTGAAAGCACTGTGTGAGTTGTTGGATCTGCCAGGTGTGTTCCTGTGGTATGAGGAAGACAGCTACAACCACCTCATGAGCCTCACCCAGCGGCATGCTGCACCACTCCCCCCAGCCATCTTCTTGGCGCTGGCAAACAAGCTCTACAAGTGGAAAAAGTGACCTGGAGACCACAAGGGCAGGGAGGGAGGGAGGTGCTCCATAAATTATCATGTAACCCTAAAAAAAAAAAGTTAGGTACATGAATTCGAGTTCAAACTTTACTGTTTTTTTTTTTTTCTTGGAGATAAGGTCTTGCTATGTAATTTGGGCTGGCACTGAACTGATGATGTAGCCCAGGCTGGCCTTGAACTTGTGTTCACTCACCGAGGTAGTGTTCCTTTTACCTCAGCCTCCTGAGTGCTGGGATTACAGGCATGTGCCACCAAGCCTGACCTAATTTTTTTTTTTTTTGCGGCACCGAGGATTGAACTCACAACCTCGCACCTACCAGGGCAGGTGCTTAAGCCACAGAGCCAAATTCCCAGCCCTGGTTTTTTGAGGCAGGGTCGCACTGTGTAGCTCAGGCCAGCCTTGCGCTCGCGTTGTAGCCCAAGCCGGCCTCGAACTCACAACGCTCCGCCTACCTCAGCCTCCCGAGTGCTGGGATTAAAGGCGTGCGCCACCACGCCCGGCTCTGACCTAATTTTAGATTTAAAAAAAAAAGTGCTTTCTGGGAAATGTCTTGGATTCAATATTTAATATCTGCTTCAATGCCATATATTTTATTTTCATTATAACGATATCCTCTAAAGAAGTCTTTGAACACATTCCATGGTCTCCTCTAATTTTCATTGAGTGCTATAACATGAAAGGTCTAACCCAGCCCCTTTAACTGATTCATGAGGAACCTGGAACTCAAACACTACTTAATGAGTATACGAGGTCATAGAGTCAGTCACTTCCTGTTAGCAAACAGTGGCAAAACCAGTGTGACCTCCCATCTATTTCGATTACAGAGGCAAGTCTTGAGAAGAATGGCCACAGACACGGATGTGAAGAATTTGAGGCCTCTGGGTAGTATGGCTTCTTTTTTTTTTTTTTGGCGGCACCAGGGATGGAACTCACAACCTCGTGCCTGCCCGACAGGCACTTAAGACACTGAGCCAAACTCCCGGCCCTAGTTTTTTGAGGCAGTGTCGCACTATGTAGCTCAGACCTGCCTTGCGCTGGCGTTGTAGTCCAAGCCGGCCTCGAACTCACAAAGCTCCTCATACCTCAACCTCCCAAGTGCTGGGATTAAAGGCCTGCGCCACCACGCCTGGCTAGTATGGCTTTTATTGATGGTGTTGGATGCTTGGCACCTCTCTCTGGATTCAGATCTAGCACATCTGTGCTGCTCCGACTCATTTTCAAAGAAACCCGCAGCTTGCTAAAGCTTAGTTGTCCTGCAGAGCAGAAGGTTCTTTAGTGGGTTCGAACTGCACAGTAACCTTCCTCTCCCTTCCCCCAGGCAACTAGTATTTAATTTTTTGAGACAAGGTATCTCTAAGTAGTTCAGGGTGGCCTCTAATTCACTATGTAGCCCAGCCTCGGTTTCAACTACTTTGGCCTCCCTAGTGCAGATATTATAGGGATGCACCACTATGCCCAGCGTAGGTTTCCCCCACCCCCTATTTTGCTTTTTAGAGACAAGGTACCATAGGGACCCACCCCCACCCCACCCTATCCCCACCTCAAGTGCTGGGAATACAGGCAGGTGCCACCAAACCCAGCAAAACCCATTTTTTTCCCCATGATGCTGGGATCAAACCCAGGACCTTAAGCATGCTAGGCTGTTTGCATCCTGTAGCTGAGGTCTGTCTTCAGTCGATCTTTTTTTTTTTTTTTTTTTTTAACAGGGTCTCATTCTGCAGTTCAGGCTGGCCTCGAACTTGCAGCGATCCTTGTGCCTCAGCCTCCCCAGTGCTGAGATTACAGGCATGCACCACCATGCCCGGCCCAGCCATTTTAACTTTGATTTCACATATACATTCTAACTAGAGTGCAAAAAGCCATTTAGTGGCCCAAAATCCTACTAAATATTTTTCTTTATTTTGGTAGTCATATAGTTCAATAAATACTAACGTTTATAAATTTTTCTCTTATCCCTAGAGCTCACTCTGGCCACTCTGAGTTGAGTCCCGCTTGGGTGTGTGGACCTAGAATTTCATTATCACTATTAGTCCCCGGGCCAAGGTAAGACCTGGTGACTAGTCGGGTAGAGAAAAAGTTACTTCCCGTGACGCACAGAGCCCTGTGCAGGGGATTTTTCCTTCCGCCGAGAGGGAGGCAAGCCGTTGCCCGGCGCTGGCTTCCTAGCTGGGACAGTGGGAAAGCTGCTGGCGGGCGGCTGGGAAGCAGCTGCGTCCTGGAGTTTACCCGAGGTTTTCCTGGTGGGGGCTCCACGCAGCTAGCATCTGAGTGATCCTCCTTCCCGGCCCGGAGGCCCAGCCTGTGCTCCTGGCAGTCCCGGAGCACTAGTCATTGGGATCAATTTCATGATTCCCTAGAACCAAGCTTTCAGAGTTTTGTATTTCTGGAGGCTCCCCTCTCCCCCACCCCCCACAGCTGATTTCCCTGTCGCTGGCGCTACTCAGCGCCCCCATCGCTTGGGTCCTCTCTCCACGACACCCATCCCGACGCCTTCGGCCTCAGTTTCCCCAAGGGAGCGGAGGGTGGTATCTTGGGGACTCCCCCTGTCCTCCAGTCCTAGTCGGAGTCGGAAGACGCAGGGAGGGGGCCTCGACGAGTGGGCCTCCAGCTGGGACCCGGTGGAGGCTTTCGCGCCCCGAGGCTCCTGGCGGGGCAAGAGTCGCCCGCGGCCAGAGTCCGACAAAGGCACGCCGAACCCCGGCACCCCCGGGACCATAGCACCCCCGGGACTCCCTGTTCCCCGCCCCAACTCGGCGCTCCCGCGCTCCCCCTAGCGGCCGCCGCGCGGCCTCGCTCCGTCCCAGGCTCGTCGGCGGCGCAGCTCACGTGACCGCGCTCCGGGCCTGCGGCCGCTGTCGGTTCCCCCAGTCACCGAGCGAGAGGGAAGAAACAAGATGGCGGCTGAAGGCGATCCGGAGTGGGGCCCCAGCAATTCGGACTGAGCCTTCTCCCTCCACCCGCTTCCGCCGGCCGGGCCCCTCCCGCCCGGCCCTGCCGGCCTCCCCCCCGGCCCCGGCGCCCCCCACCGCCCCTGCGCCCGCCCCTCCCCCTCCGCCTTCCCTTCTCACCCCGCCTCAGCTCCGACATGAGGGGCCGGCGGGGCAGGCCGCCCAAGCAGCCCGCGGCTCCCGCTGCGGAGCGCTGCGCCCCGGCCCCGCCGCCACCGCCGCCGCCGCCGCCGCCCCCCGCGTCCGGACCCATCGGGGGGCTGCGCTCGCGACACCGCGGCAGCAGCCGAGGCAGGTGGGCCGCCGCCCAGGCTGAGGTGGCGCCCAAGACGCGGCTGAGCTCGCCCAGGGGGGGCAGCAGCAGCCGGAGAAAGCCGCCGCCGCCGCCGCCACCACCGCCGCCGGCCCCCCCCAGCACCAGCGCCCCGGGCCGGGGGGGGCGAGGAGGCGGGGGCGGCAGGACGGGGGGCGGGGGCGGCGGCGGCCACCTGGCCCGGACCACCCCGGCCCGCCGCGCCGTCAACAAAGTGGTGTACGATGACCACGAGAGCGAGGAGGAGGAGGAAGACGAGGACATGGTCTCCGAAGAGGAGGAGGAGGAGGACGGCGACGCTGAGGAGACCCAGGATTCGGAGGACGACGAGGAAGATGAGATAGAGGAGGATGACGATGACTCCGATTATCCGGAGGAGATGGAAGACGACGACGACGACGCCAGTTATTGCACGGAAAGCAGCTTCAGGAGCCATAGCACCTACAGCAGCACTCCAGGTACCCACCCAGCCCGGTCGCTGCAGACTCCTTCCCCACCTCCTCCCCCTCCCCGCTGGCTCCCTCCCGTGTGCTGTGCGTCGCGCTCCCACCTCCCCCCGCCCCCGCCTGCCCCCCAAACGGAGGGGGAACGCGATGGTACAGCAAGTGGCCAAAAAACTAGATTTACAAGAGGAAAGAGGCGCATTGTTCAAAATGGAGATTGCATTGTTGCAGTTTGCAGGCCACACTCTCGCTCTGTTTCTCTCCCTCCAGTCCTCTTTTTCCTCTTTAAAATTGGTGCCAGAGCAGTGTCTCCGCCGGGCAGGATCAAAACTTTGGCACAGGCAATTCCGTTGCGTTCGTTTTTCTCCCCTTGTTTTGCTGTGTAGTATTTGGAATGAAAGAAATCTCTTGTTTTGCAAAGCTCTTTGCATTTCTAACGTGCTCTCTTGTAGGTTTTTATGACTGTCTGCTCTTTAAAAGGGAGTTAAGGATTTAGACAGATTGTGACACCTGAACACGCACACACCAAACATGCTTCCCGTCCACCCCTAGCTGTGTGGTTTAGAAATTGTGTGAAGGAAACGATTATTTGGGTTAGTAGGGGGGCCTTCTCTGGTCCTGCGTTGGTTTGTATTCGTCAAGTGCTGATGGACGCGTGCAACAGTTGCTGGTCAATGACTGATTTAAAACCGAAGTAGTAAACTGAACCAAACCAAACTAAGTTTCATAATTTATCCAGTTCAGAGTCGTTTTGTTTGAATCCAAAAATAAAAGTGTAAAACTTCAGGGACCCGCGTCCGAACAATTTGATCGCATTGTTGCGCTTGGGAAATGCAGTTTTGTGGCACCTGTTGCGGGAGATGTGTAGTTGATCAGATGTGTTTTTGAAGTCACGCGGCAGAAAACATCAGATTTATTGCAGAATGATCTTTTCACTGTATTTCTGAGGAAAAAGGCCTCTTTGAATCGGTAGTGACTTTCTCCATGATTACTTATCTCACAGTTTCTCACAGAAAGTTTCTCCAGGCTGGTGCTAAGACGCATTTTGTTTAAAAACAGAAAACAAAACAACAACAAAAACTACACCCGATGACTGCTTTATATTAAATACATAGTTGCAGTCTACTAAATTGTGAGAAAAAATAACTTGTAGCAACAACCTGTCAGGGTTTTCCTTTATATTTTTATTAACCTGGCTTAAATAAATTAGAATTTGCTTTTAAGAGCATTTACTAAAGTTTGAGAAGAAAGGTCAGGATCTTAAGAAAACAATATGCGGTATATCATTTTCAGGCAGACCAGGGTAGTAGATGTGGTTAAACACGAATGTTTCCATTTTCAGTAAATGCTAAAATTCTTATTGGGAAAAGTATGTGTGTTAAGCTAGATGAAAACCCATTTGGATTGTACTAACGTCAGGTGAAATAAGGTCATTTCTTTTGTGTGACAGTCACCTATCTTTGTGGGCAAGGGTGAGAAGCTGGCGGGGAAGCGCCAAGGGACTGAATCAAGTGTCAAGTGTTTTTGTGGAAGGGACTACACGCAAGTTTTCATTACTTGCCAATTTTGCTGTAGTATATCTTTTATAGTAATAGGTTGTACCTTAAGAAATGACAGGATGGCCTGTCGTACTGTAAGCTTGGGATTGAAACATGGAGCCTGAGTTACATCTACTAGTGGAGGAAGTTTTTCAAGTTAGAACCAAGGCATTTAGGGCAGTTCAACCCACTTTAATTCCCACTTGAAAGCCTAGCAAATAATAACTAAGACTGATGGCTGTTCGTATGCTGACTTAAATTAGAATTTGTGAGTTGGCTTTCTTTAAAAAAAATAAAAAACTTTTAAAAACTTCAAAAAACTTTGTATATTATGATACTTCTCTGGCTTTTGGGGAGGGAGTACTGGGCATTGAACCAACGACCTTCACCACTGATCTACATCCCTGGCTCATTTTTATTCTTTTATTTTTTTATTGTTTGGTGCTGGGAATCAAACTCATGACCTTGCACTTGCTAGGCAAGTGCTGTACCACTGAGCTAAGTCCCTGACCCCATCATTTTTAATTTTTATTTTGAAACTGTCAATAGGTTGCTAAATTGTCCAGGAAGGGCTCAAAGTTCCTCCTGCTTCAGCCTCCCTAGTGCTGGGATTATAAACAAATGACACCATACCCAGCTATTTTGTTTCTACTAATGACACTGGAAGCCTGTTTTGTGTTTACTTGTCCTATAGCTGTATGAAATGACTTAACTCCTTAGGGATAGATACTGATCTTACGTCTCTTGCAGCTCCTAACATCTCTACTTCTATAATAAAGTTTAATCATTTTACAATAGATGCTGTAACCTAAATATTTTGGATATAGGAAACGAAAAGTTACCTAATTAGATTTTGATAGGCAATTTATTTGACCAGTGAATGTTTCTAATAACAGGGTTCACTTTGAGTTGCTCTTTAATGTTGCTTGCCAGGCATTTCCTTTCTGTATAGGATGTGGAGTTAACTTGGACGCTTTGCCTTGAAACACATTATTTCTTAAGTTTATGGTAAAATGGATGCTACATTTCATGGTCTACACTTTTTAAACATGTCTTCTCACCTAGATGGAGTAACAGTGCGTGACTATGAGTTGTGTAGGCTAAGTACTGGTTTCATTAGTTTTTGGGTTTTTGTGGGGGGTGGGTGTTGAGAAAAGGTCTCACTTTGTAGCTCAGGATGGCCTTAAACTCCAGGCTGGCCTCAAATTTATGTCAGTCTTCCTGCCTCAGGCCTTCATTAATTTTATTGTCAGCACCTCCTGGTAGGAAGACTATCAGGTAAATGTGTGTATGATTTAAGGTAACCCAAGAACAATACAAAAATATAATTGGTGAATATAAATCCTCTCATACTGTTAGGGTTACAAGAGGAATATATTTTATTGGTAATTTAGAATAATTTGATTAGTTTTATAAGTTGGAATGTTGGTTTAAATTAAGTTCTACCATATTAAATTCCTAGTATATGAAGTAACTCAGCCAGGGTTGGTGGTACATCCCTGTAATTTTAGCACTGAAAAAGATTGAGGCAGAAGGATCAAAAGTTTGAGCCCAGCCAGTGTTATTTAGTGACTTACCAAGATCCTGTCTCAAAATTAAAAAAAAAAAGAAATTAGAAAGCCTGAGGCTGTTAATTCCCAGGAACATAAAAACAAAGAAAAACCTCATTCATCCTATCTATTGAGTATTTTATAGCTAGCATAACTGTTGATGAAAAGATGTTGGCTAACATTGCTAAAGTTATAGATTTAAAAGTGTTTATTCGTGGGAAATTGTTTCCCTTTTATAGATTTTTTTTTTTTTTTTTTTTTTGAGGCAGGGTCTTGCTATGTAGTTCAGGCTGGCCTTGAACTCACTGTGTAACCCAGTGGCCTCAAACTCATGACAATCCTCCTGCCTCAGCTTCCAGAGCACTGGGATTACAGGTGTACATTGATAAAATTCTGATGACACTGGAAGTACATTTGTTAACTTTAAAAAGTTATACTTGAAATAGAATTTTATTTTATTTATTTTATTTTTTTGAATATTATTTTCATTATTTGTGCTATACATGGTAGGCCTGTGTTCTGGTGTTTTATTTATTAATTGGAAAATTTTGGGGGGGATTTGTTTTGTTTTGAGACATGGCCTTTCTGTGTACCAGCCTGGCCTTGAATTTACTGTGTAGCCCAGGCTTTCCTAGAATTCAATGATCCTCCTGCCTCAGCCTCCAGAGTGCTAGGATTTATAGGCATGCACTGCCACACCCAGCAGTTCGGGTAATTTAGAGTTTAGCTGCACTCCAGAACTTTTTATTTTATTTTGAGGTATGGTTTTAATAAGGTTCCCAGACTGGCTTTGAACTTGCCTCAGCCTCCCTAGTAGCTGGGGTTGTCTGGCCAGAATGGTTGATGCATTTAACTGATGTGAGACTTCTGAACAGAACACTCACTTGGGATTTTGAAATATGAATTTGAACTTCTGATGACTTCACAAAGCAAAAACCCCTGGTGTTATCCTGGGAGACAATGATTTATGTCTTAGGAGGGTTGTAACTGGAGATCACTAGCAGAGATGTCAGAATGAACTATAGATCTGAAAGAGAATTTGTTACTGGTTTGTCAGAATTTGTTCCCACCATTGTCAACCAGATACCTTGTCAGTATTCATGAAGATCCTGATTGATACAACGGAGGCACAAAGTGTAGTGAATATTTATTTATTTATTTATTTATTTATTTTTTTTGTGGCACCAGGGATCGAACTCACAACTTCATGCCTGCCAGATGGGCACTTAAGCCACTGAGCCAAACTCCTGGCCCTAGTTTTTTGAGGCAGGGTGGCACTGTGTAGCTCAGGCCGGCCTTGTGCTCGCGTTGTAGCCCAAGCCGGCCTCGAACTCACAACGCTCCGCCTACCTCAGCCTCCGGAGTGCTGGGATTAAAGGCGTGCACCACCACGCCCGGCTTGTAGTGGATATTTAAAAGAAGGCGTTGCTTTCCAAATGGGCCTGTGGATTGGATTGTAAGAATGACAGAAGAAAAAGGGAACTGGCATCCTGAATCCAGGCGCTGAAAGTAAATTGTGGACAATTACTTTTTTTCTGTTTAGTCAGGGTCCTGGAGGTCAATCAGCAGATCTGGGGGGCAATGGGATATGATGTTGCAAGTAACATTTTAGCAAGAGCTTGAGTTTATAAATAAGAAACTGTAAAACTTTAGCAAGAGCTTGAGTTTATAAATAAGAAACTGTAAAACTTCTCGGTATGCTTTGTTGGGTATTTCCTAGAGAAACAGGGTGTACTGATTATACTTTCCTATCTTAATTTTTTGAGCAATTTTGAGCCAGATCAATAATCTTAGGCATTTTTACTCCCAAGGGATGTGCTATATTCCTGTTAGCACCATGTGCAAGCAAGCACAGCCACTGCAGTTCATGGCTATGCTTTAAGCCATTCGTCCAGCCTTTACCCCAAATGGAGCAGGATTGGGGAACTGGCCTGAAATACTTTATCTTTCTCAGATATTTCCTATCTGTTTAGCCAGCGTCCTGGAGGTCAATCAGCAGATCTGGGGGGCAATGGGATATGATGTTAGTGTATACTAGCACCGTTGGCATGGCTTCTGCTCTTCAGAGGGGACTGGATGAGGATGCAGTGGGTAACAGATCTGGATGGGCTTTGCAACCCTGGAGGGAAGATGCGTCTGGGAAGGAACTTGAGTTCTCTGAGCCCTCAGCCACCAAAAGTGCCAATGAGTGGAAAGTGTCACATATTCTTCTGGTGGTGGGAGTGTGAGCTGTTTTGGGGAGCACACCTGTAATCCCAGCACTCAGGAGGCTGAGGTGCAAGAATGCTGATTTTCCTTTTTTTTTTTTCTTTTTCTTTCTTTTCTTTTTTTCTTTTTTTTTTTTTTGGTCTTTTTGAGATGGGGTTTCACTGTACCATTCAGACTGGCCTTTGAACTCACTTTTTTTTTTTTTTTTTTGGTAGTGGGGTGGGGGGATCCAGCTCACAACCTCATGCCTGCCAGGCAGGCTTTAGGCCACTGAGCTAAATCCCCGACCCTATTTTTTTTTTTTTTTTGAGACAGGGTCTCACTATGCAGTTCAGGCTGGCTTTGAACTCACTTTGTAGCTCAGACTGGTCTTGAACTCACAATAGTCCTCTTCCTCCACGCCCGGCTGAACTCACTTTCTAGACCAGGCTGGCCTCAGACTGGCAGCAATCCTGCTGCCTCAGCAGTGCTGAGATTACAGGTGTGCACTACCATACCCACACCCAGTTTGATTCTTTGAATGCTTACAGTGGTTATAATTTCAGCTTCATAATTTAGTCCTAGGTTAGCAGCAACCCTCCTTATCCTTTTTTTTAAAAATGCTTTTGGTTTGGTAAACTGATAAACGAAAAGCCAGGTATGGTGGCATATGCCTGTAATCCCAGCACTCAGGAGGCTGAGGCAGGAGGATCATTGGAAGTTCTGGGCTGGGATACATAGTGAGTTCAAGGCCAGCCTGAACTACGTAATGAGCCCTGTCTCACAAAAACAAAGTGAAACAAAAAAATTGGTAAACCATAGAATATTTTTTAACTTAAAAAAGTCAGTAAACTCATAAATGCAAAATGGACCTTAACGACTGAAAGAAAGACCGTAGGAAGAATTAAAGCACACATTGTGAAGTACAATTTTTTTATGTGTGCTATACATAGTGAATATATTCTGTGTAGTTATGTTTTAACTGCCTTGTGTGCTACTATATATCCAAATCGTTTTCTTGTTTTTCTGGATATTAAGTTACATTATTTAAGTACTTTTTGATTGCTGAATGATTTTTAATTGTAGCAGGGCTTCCTGTGTAGTTTAGGCTGGCCTTGAACTCATGGATATCCTCCTGCCTCAGCTTCCCAACTGCTGGGATTACAGTTGTGCTCTACCATGCCTGGCTGCTGAATGGTGTTTTTTTTTGGAGGGGGGTAGTAGGAATTGAATTCAGGGCCTTGTGCTTGCCAAACAGATTCTGCTGAATGATTTTTAAGCAATATTTATAAAAATTTTTATTTCTTGTGTTGCTAGGAATCAAACTCAGGATCTTGTACATGCTAGGTAAGCATTCTTATACCACCAGGCCAAAGGTTAATTTTTAAAATAGCAGGTCATGGTGATGTACACTTGTAACCCTAGCACTTGGAACACTGAGGCAGGAGGATCTCTGTGAGTTTGAGGCCAGCTTGGGCTGCATAGTGAGTTGAAAGCCAGCCTGAATTACATAGTGGGATTGCATCTCCAAAAAAAGTAAAAATAAAAATAAATAAACAAAATGAATTTTTAAAGTAAAACTTTTATTGAGAGGATATTAACATACTAAAAATTTTATCCTTTTAAAGTATGTAATTTTGCTTTTTTAAAATACATTCAGAGTTTTACACTTGTTAGCACCACCTGATTCCAGGACATTTTTATCTTTCCAGAAAGAATGCCATATACCTGGACATGGTGGCACTTGCCTATAATTCCAATATTCTAGGAGGCTGAGCCAGGAGGATGGAAAGTTTAAGGCCATCCTGGGCAACAGAGTGAGTTAGTGAAACCCAGTCTCAAAATGTAAACAAATTTAAAAATGACTGGGGATGTAGCTTAGTGCAGAGGCCCTGGGTTCAGTTCCTGCCTCCACCCGCTACCCCTGCCATACTGTGACACTTGCTCTCTTTTCTTCCCTCTTCCATCTCTGCAGTCACTAATCTACTTTCATTTTGTCATTTTGCCTCTTCTGGATATTTCTTAAAAATGGAATCATATTATGTGACTTCTTTTATTTCTTGTATTTTCATATTTATGCATGTTGTAGTATGTATCAGTACTGTATTTGATTTTTTTGTTTTTGGAAGTTGTTTTGTTTGAGACACGGTCTCAAAGGTTGAACTCAGGGTGATCTTTCTGCCTCAACCTTCCTACTGCTGGGATTACAGGCCCGAGCCACCAGGCCCCACTCTGTATTTGACTAATACTTCATTTCGTGTGGGAATGTCACGTTTTCTTTTTCTATCTCATCAGGTCCTAGACATTGAATTGTTTCTACTTTTTGGCTGCTATGAGTAATCCTGCTGTGGACATTCATGAATAGGTTTTTGTTTGAATATGTGTCTTCATTTCTCTTAGACCGGAATTGCTAGATCACTTCAAATTTGATTTTAATAGAATTATTTGAACTAAACTTGCTTTGTTATAATAGTATTGTGTGTGAATGTGGTGCTGGGGATCAAACCTAGGGCCTCATGTATAGGTAGACGCTCTAACATTGGGTCACACCCCCAGCCTTATTAGAATAGTTTTTACTTTATTTTATTTTATTTACCTGTTTTGTCTTTTTGAGACAGGGTTTCACTATGCAGTTCAGGCTAGCCTTGAACTTTTTTTTTTTTTTTTTTTTGTCTTTTTGAGACAGGGTCTCACTATGCAGTTCAAGCTGGCTTTGAGCTCACTTTGTAGCCCAGGCTGGTCTTGAACTTGCAACAGTTCTCCTGCCTCAGCCTCCCGAATGCTGGGATTATAGGCATGCGCCACCATGCCTGGCTGAACCCACTTTGTAGCCCAGGCTGACCTTGAACTCTCAGCTATCATCCTGTCTGCTGGGATTATAGGAGCACGCCACCATGCCCAGCTTAGAATAGTTTTTAAAATTGTCTAGAATAGTTTCTAGAATTGTTTTACGACCAAAGAGAGCATAGTTGTAATAAGTCTTCCTAAAGGTCTATGATTTTTAGATTGCCCTAAGGCAGCATGGAGAATTTATCTCAGAAGAATTTGTCAGTTAAGGGCCAGTGTTGGTGGAGTCTGCGGTGGCATCCTAAGGATTTGTAGCTTCCAGAGGCAGCGGTATGTATGTGCACACCACAGAATATTAGATGATCATGATTTTTTTTATTTTGGTCTTTTTTTTTTTTTTTTTTTGCGGCACCGGGGATTGAACTCACAACCTTGCACCTGCCAGGGCAGGCGCTTAAGCCACTAGCCAAACTCCCAGCCCTGGTTTTTTGAGGCAGGGTCGCACTATGTAGCTCAGGCTGGCCTTGCGCTCACGTTGTAGCCCAAGCCGGCGTCAAACTCACAACGCTCCTCCTACCTCAGCCTCCCGAGTGCTGGGATTAAAGGCGTGCGCCACCACGCCCGGCTTGGATGAACATTTTATGATTTTAGAAATCTAGAGGGTTTGCATGTGGCATAATGATGTGTTTTGTTTGTTTTGTTTTGTTTTGTTTTTTGTGACAGGGTCTCCTATGTATTCCAGGTGGGCTTGGAGCTCACTGTGTACCCTAAACTGGCCTACATGTTGCAGTGATCTCCTGCCTCAGCCTCCAGAGTGCTGGGATTACAGGCGTACACCAACACATCCGACTTTTTTAAAGAGTGAGGTGTCTGGAGCCACACATCATGATCTCTGACAGTGGGCAGTTTACTTAGTTTTCTGGGTCTCACTTTTCTCATTTGTAAAAGAGAGATATGATAGTACTTAATTCAACATGTTATGAGGGTTAAATGGATTAACTAATGTGAAATGCTTACAGCAGTACCTGGTACAAGGTAGAGAGTCCGTAAATATTAGCTATTATTGTCTGTTGATTTATTTTTCTTGAACTGAAGTTAGTGATTCTGTGAAAATATAGAGACCATATTTACTACCTAGTGAGGTAGTAATTTGTACTGTCAACGGAATCAAAGTATTACAGTATCTTGGGGACCACATTTAAGTAAAGGTGGAGATTAGAATTTTGTTTTTCTCCCCTTTAATAGAAACATTAAATATTAACTTCCCTATTTAAAAATTTTACTTCATTGGCTTCTAGATTTATTCCTAAACTGTAAGCAGTGAGATAACCACTGGAAATGTTTATACATGTATTCCATTTTTTATAATTTTTATGACATGTTTTTATCTACATATTTTAAAAATACAATTTGCATCATAAACTGTTTTACTTGATAGATGTCAGCATATTCTGTATCAGTTAATCTTTATCAAATTAGTACACCCTTGTAGGTAAAATAAATTAAAATATTATTAAAAGTTTATAGTGAACAGAACAAAAGCAGTTCTGTACTATATTTCTCACCTGAAGTCTCCCCAGAGTTGATGACTTTCAACTCTTATAGCTACCTGTTTTGTTTTGTTTTTTCCCTGGGATTTATCACAGTATTTAAAAAAAAAAATGCTTATATTTTGTGTATCAATTTTAGACTTTTCTTGACTTTGTTTATGGTAGATGAGGATTTAGCCCTACTGTGCACTGTCCCCTTACCCTGCCATCATTGGGCTGGCGTGAGAGGGTAAGCTAGAATAAATCATGAGAACTGGTTACACTAATATGGCAGTCAAATCCAGTAACATGTTGTTTTTTTATTAACCATTTCCCTGGAGTTACTGTCTTATTTTTGTCTTATTTTTTGTTCTGTGTTAACCCTGTTTGCCATCAAGTCGGTAAATTTTTTTTTTTTTTTGCGGCACTGGGGATCAAACTCACAATCTCACATCTGCCAGGCAGGCACTTAAGCCACTGAGCCAAACTCCCAGCCCTAGTTTTTTGAGACGAGGTCGCACTGTGTAGCTCAGGCCGGCCTTGTGCTCACGTTGTAGCCCAAGCCAGCCTCAAACTCACAACGCTCCTCCTACCTCAGCCTCCTGAGTGCTGGGATTAAAGGCGTGCGCCACCAGGCCCGGCAAGTCGGTAAGATATTTTACTGTTTATTATTTCTTAAATTCTCAAATGTAATAATCACATACTTTTTTGTTCTTACTGATCACCTTTCTGCAGACCTTAGTATTCCTGCTGTTTTTTGTTTGTTTGTTCTGTTCTGTTTTGTTTTTTCTGCTACGGAGATTGATCCAGGGCTTCTCACATGCTATGCAAGCACTTAATCACTGAGCTATACTTCCCAAGCCCTATTCTTTATTTTGAGGCAGTTCTTGTTAGTTGTCCAGGCTGGCTTAGAACTTTTGATCCTCCTGCATCAGCTTCTTGAACAACTGAGGTTACAGGCATCTGCCACCACACCCAGCTAGTATTTCTGCTTTTGCTTGAACTGGTTGATCTGTGAGTCTATTGAACATTGCACTGGGATTTCTTTTTCTTTTCTTTTTTTTTTGTGGCACTGAGGTTCGAACTCACTACCTCTCACCTGCCAGACAGGCGCTTAAGCCACTGAGCCAAACTCCCAGCTGGGATTTCTTTTTCTTACTTTCCCTTTTGTACATTTTTTTTGGTTTGCCCCCCGCCGCTTTTTTAAAGCACAATTTGTGGTTGCCTCCTAAGAATGGCTGCAAGAGAAGGAAAGTTTTATCATTACATATCTGCAAAATTTCATTTTCAGCTTTTAATACTTGGTGGATAGTTTGGTTGGCTATGGATCCTAAGTTTAAAAAAATAAGCTGCTCTTGAGGGATTTGCTTGATTGTTTTCTGGCATTTCATGTTGCTGTTAGAAGTCTAGTGCTATTGATTTCTCTTCTCTTCTCTTCTCTTCATTTCTCTTCTCTTCTCTTCTCTTCTCTTCTCTTCTCTTCTCTTCTCTTCTCTTCTCTTCTCTTCTCTTTCAGTACCAGAAATCAAACTGAGGACCTTGCACTTGCCAGGCAGGCACTGCACCACTAAGTTATATCCCCGGCCCTATTCTTTTATTTCTAACAGTACCACCGGTACCACCCTCCTGCCCACCCCCAGCCCTGACCCCATCCTCTTCCTGCACCTCCTCATTAAAGGAGTTACACTCCTTTTGTGTAGTGTTAGATGACTTCCTATCCCATGGTGTGGGTCTTGTTATATTCATTTTTCTGGGTGCTTCGGTGGGGGGCTTTTGGATGTTGAAACTCAGGTACTATTCTGGTTATTATTTGATAAGTTTTTTTCTTCAAATTTGTTCATTTCTCTTCTTGAACTCCTAGGTAGTTAAATATTGAACCTAGCCGGGTGTGGTGGCGCACGCCTTTAATCCCAGCACTCGGGAGGCTGAGGTAGGCGGAGCGTTGTGAGTTCGAGGCCGGCTTGGGCTACAACGCGAGCGTAAGGCCAGCCTGAGCTACGTAGCGCGACCCTGCCTCAAAAAAACCAGGGCCGGGAGTTTGGCTCAGTGCCTTAAGCACCTGCCCTGGCAGGCGCAAGGTTGTGAGTTCAATCCCTGGTGCCGCAAAAAAAAAAAAAAAAAAAAAAAAAAAAAAATTGAACCTAACAAACTGCTCTTAAGTTTTTCTGATCTTTTTCTTTTTTTTTTTTTATGCGGCACCGGCGATTGAACTCACAACCTTGCACCTATCAGACAGGCACTTAAGTCACTGAGCCTAACTACCAGCCCTGGTTTTTTTGAGGCAGGGTCACACTGTGTAGCTCAGGCCGGCCTTGCGCTTGCGTTGTAGCCCAAGCCAGCCCTGGTTTTTTTGAGGCAGGGTCGCACTGTGTAGCTCAGGCCGGCCTTGTGCTCGCGTTGTAGCCCAAGCCGGCCTCGAACTCACAATGCTCCTCCTACCTCAGCCTCCTGAGTGCTGGGATTAAAAGCGTGTGCCACCACGCCTGGCTTGATCTTTTTCATTTATTTATTTGTTTTTGTTTTTTGCAGTACTGGGTATCAAACTCAGGCTTGTGCTAGGCAAGTGTTCTACCAATGAACTACATCCCCAGCCCATGTTTATTTTGAGACAAAGTGTTGCTAAATTACCCAACTTGTCCTGGTTTAGAATCCTTGTCTTGGCTTACCAAGTACCAGGGATTACAGGTGTGTGCCACCATGCCAGGGAAACATTTTTCATTCTTTTGTTCATCAGGACTGATTGTTTGAAAACTCTCTTTGGATTTGATGGGTTGAAATTTCTGTTAGGAGCTGAACATGGGTGGCACACGCCTGTAATTCTAGCACTTGGGAGACAGGGGTAGGAATATCACAGCAAGTTTGGGTCCAACCTAAACTACATAGTGAGACCCTTATCTCAGAAACAAATAAGAAAAAGTTCTGTTAGAAGCTATTTCTTTGACTGCTTCATTGATTTGTTCATTTATTTAAAAAAAAAAAAAACCTAAAACAAAACCTATCGGGCACATGTTCCAGGTGCTGTCTTGGATGTAGCAGTGAATGCTTTGGCCGTGGTGCCTGCTCTGATGAAGCTGGTTAGGTAGCAGGGCAGACAGCCTGTGTATCAGCAAGAGAAGAGTTTTTTTTTTTTTGTTTTGTTTTGTTTTTTTTGCGGCACCAGGGATCGAACTCAAAACCTCGCGCCTGTCAGTGCAGGCGCTTAAGCCGGTGAGCCAAACTCCCAGCCCTAGTTTTTTGAGGCAGGGTCGCACTATGTAGCTCAGGCCAGCCTTGGGCTTGCGTTGTAGCCCAGGCGGGCCTCGAACTCACAGCGCTCCACCTACGTCAGCCTCCCGAGTGCTGGGATTAAAGGCGTGCGCCACCACGCCCGGCTAGCAAGAGAAGAGTTTAAAGTGAATAAGTAAAACATAATCTCTCATGCAGGGGTTAAAGAAGGCTTCCCTGGAGAAGCGACAGTGTTAGAGTAACCAGGTAAAGGGAAGTCTGAACCCCAGGATCAGCACATGCTATGGAGTGCGGAAACCATGGTAAGTTTTAAGTGGCAAGTAATGTGATCAGATTTGTGTTGTTTAGAAAGTCTCTGTAGCTGTAGAATAGAGATTGGATTGTAGGGTAAGAATGGACTAAGGGAGTTAGCTTGTTGAAGTAGATATGTGACAAGTCTGGTACTTAATGTCACTGAAAATGACTCGAAATAATTCACAAAAACCAGGTGTGGTAGCGTATCCCAGCCTGTAATTCCGTCACTCAGGAGGCTGAGGCAGGAGGATCATTGCAAGTTCGAGATCAGCCTGGGCTACAAAATGAGCTCAAGGCCATCCTGAACTGCATAGTAGACCCTGTCTCAGAATGACAAAAAAAAAAAAAAAAAAAAAAAAAAAAAAAAAAAAAGACCGAAAACAAAAAACCCTAATTTATGAGTTACAATGACTCCTTAGTGATAGATTGGCTAGACTGGGGTATGGTCAAGAGGAGAAAAATAGGTCAAGGGTGGATGGGTTCTAAGTCTTCCTTGTTTATCTTTTTCGTTTGTTTTTTCTTTTTTTTTTTGTCTTAAATTTGATTATCAAGTAAGACTGAATTCTTTTTTTTTTTTTTTTTTCTTTTGAAATAGGGTCTCACTGTATAGTTCAGGTTGGACTTGAATTGACTGTAGTCCAGGTTTTCCTGAAACTCATGGGGATCCTCTTGCCTCAGCCGCACTAGCCCTGGGAGCACAGGCATGTGCCACCATACCAGCAGGACTGAATTCTTTGTACAGTTCTCCTTACACAGTGTAGAGGGTTATTCTCTAGTGATGACTGCGTCCTAGTCACTCATCCATCACTTTCTGCTTGCCTGCCCTGTCATCAATCATTCTTCTTGATCCCAGGAAGGGCTGACTTGCTTTATAACCTACTCCCCTAAAGACCATTGTCTTATATGTTGCTTAGTTTCCAAATATTTTGGGATTAAATAGGTGTTTATTATTGATTTCCAGTTTGCTTTCATATGTTCGAATAGCATATGTGATCCTTTTGTGGGTCATTTTGCGTAGTACTGGTGCTTGAAGCTGCAGCCTTAGCACCAGATACCCAACCCATTTTATTTTATTTTTTATTTTAAGACAGGGTCTTACTAAATTGCCCAGATTGAGCTTGAATTTGCCATCCTGTTCAGCCTTCCAGAGTGCTGGGATTACCAGTATGTGCCACTATTCCTGGCTATGACCTTACTTATGTAAAAAATTTTTGTTTGTTTGTTTGAGGCGGAGTTTCAGTAGGTCAGGCTGGCCTTGGATTCACTATGTAGTGTAGGCTGGCCTCGAACTCCTGCCTCAGGCTCCTGAGTGCTGAGATTGTAAGTGTGAGCCACCATCCCCAGCTGTAAAATATTTTTAGAGATTTGTTTTGTATACTACAGTATTCTCAGTGTGTGTAAATGTTCTGATGCTCTTGAAAAGACTGCTCTACTGGTGTTGGGTGAAGTATTCATAGTTTTCTTTTTCTTTTTTTTGGAGACATCTTGCTTTGTAGCTGAGGCTGACATTAAACTCTCAATTCTCCTGCCTCAGCCTCGTATATGCTGGAATATAGGTGTGCACCACCATGTCTAGCTCTCATTATGTCTTTATTTGTTAAGACATTAGAGTGAAGTAGGCTATTAATTACCTGTTACTGCCTTCATTTGAACCTACTTGAGAACAGGAAGGGCCTCATTCAATCTCCCTCTCTTTAGTGACTGGCTCAGTCTTTTGTATGTAATAGGCAGCACAAGGTAATTGTTGAACTGAGTCAAAGGGAGCCTCTGAAGTCTTTTTACCCTGCTTCTCTACTTCTGCCCTGTTCAGTATGATACCATTAACCACATGTGGCTATTTAAGTTTAATTTAATTAAAATGAAGTAAAATTAAACCTTTAGGTCCTCAGGGACATTATGTATATTACAAGTGGTCAGTAGCAACATGTATTGTGTGAGTCCTTTGGTATCATATCAGAAGGCTCTCTTGGACTGACTGTGCTGCGGTAGTCAGTTGGTCTGTATTACACCAGGGAGAAATTCCCTAACATCTCTCCTTTTCCACTGCTTCCCCACCACCACCGCCCCACTGCCCCAATCCTGTGGCTGCCTGGATCACCTCAGCAGACAGACCAACGGCCTCTTTTATCGTTGAAACTGTTGGCCCAGCATTATTTGTTTATATCATGGTACTACATTTCTGCATTAAGAATTGGGGTCCTATTTGTTATACCTGTACATTATTTGTTGTTCTTGGTGGTCATGGGAAGAAACAGTTAATTAACACTTAACATTAGAAAATCTACTATGGTCCTGATAAAATTAAGCTAGAGGAGATATGTGTATTCTTAAAAGAGAATTCAGAGTTTGTTGAACAATTTAATTTAATAACGTAGGGAATTCTGTGTGTGTACGTGCGTGTGGTTGTTTTGAAACAGGGTCTCACTGCGTAGTCCAGGCTGATATTGAACTTGTGATTCTCCTGCTTCAGTGTAAGTGCTGTGATTACAGCCATCTGTTACCACACTTGGCCTAAAGAATTCTTTTGTTGTGAAACTTTAAAAGTTAGTATGTGAGCTGGGCGTGGTGGTGCACGCCTTTAATCCCAGCACTCAGGAGGCTGAGGTAGGAGGAGCATTGTGAGTTTGAGGCCGGCTTGGGCTACAACACAAGCGCAAGGCTGGCCTGAACTACATAGTGCGTGCGACCCTGCCTCAAAAAACCAGGGCTGGGAGTTCGGCTCAGTGGCTGAAGCGCCTACCCTGACAGGTGCGAGGTTGTGAGTTCAATCTCTGGTGCCGCAAAAAAAAAAAAAAGTTAGTATGTGAACTGAATTATGATGTACTAGTGTGTCCTGGTGTCTGGGTTTTCCCTTGGATAAATACCTCTTTCTTAGTAGTTACAGCCAAATTATTTAACAGTTTTCATTGAAAAGATGCCCCCTTTTTTGATGGAATTCTTTTGTGACTTAAGTGGTTAAGCTGCAACTAGGAAACCTCCTGAGATTTTCTGAGAGAGTTAATGTTTAGACTCTTTCCTACTCATGGATATGTTTTGTAATTCACACACTTGGAAGACAGCCTGGCCAAGTGATTCATATTGAATGGCACTATTCATTAGATGGATTTTCTTCTGTATTTTAGTAAAAACATGGCTTCCTGCTTGATTTCAGTAGGTTCCTTTAAGGTCTATTTACAGTATATTCTATTTATGGAAAGCATTACAGAAATGCACATATTAATCAGTTTGGAATTTCTCTTGTCTTTTTTTCTTTTCTGATGCTTGCATACCTGTTATAGAGATTGTATAAGAAAATAGTTAGGGCCAGGAGTTTGGCTCAGTGACTTAAGTGCCTGTCTGGCAGGTGCAAGGTTGTGAGTTCAATTCCCGGTGCCGCAAAAAAAAAAAAAAAAAAAGTTAATAAAATTGTAATCCCCCCATCAGTTCAGTTTCCGTATTCTAGACATCAAAATTATTTTTTCTTTTCATTTATTTCTTTTCTTTCTTTTTTTTCTTTTCTTTTTTTTTTTTGGTACCAGGGATTGAACTCACAGAGGCGTTACACCACTGAGCTAAATCCCTGGCAAAATTATTTCTTATACTACTTGAAGAAGTCTTAGTCTTTTTAAAGTAGATTTTGTTTGTTATAGTTTTCTGTTATATGTTTGTTTATTTGAGACAGGGTCTTTTGCTATGTGGTTAAGACTGGCCTTGAAGTCACTATGTAGCCCAACCTGGCCTTGAACTCATGGCAATCTTCCTGTCTCAGTCCCCTGACTGCTGGGATTATAAGTGTATACACTATGCCCAGCCCAGAAGCCTTAGTCTTTTCTTCAACTATGATCATACTCTCTGCTTTCAACATATTACATAAATAATACTAAGTTTACAAGTGGCTTTACTGTCATTTCAGATATGTATTTGAATTTTTGAATCATGAATTTCCAGTGAAAGGTCTTAGATTTCTGATGCTTTGTAAACTTGGAAGATTGCCTTCTTTTGAGTATCGCGTTCTAAATTGTCTTAATACTTGAGTTGTGTCTCAAAAGGAAACTAACATTGGAGGTTGTTTTTGGGAGGGGTCATAAACTTGCTCACAAGGTTTTAAAATATATGGTAAAGACATGCTGTACCCTTTTCCCCCTTTTGATATGTAACTGCGTTTGTCGTTAATATTTATTGGTCTTAGAAAACAAGCTAAACTGAGATTTCACTCCATTTTTGCTTTTAGAGTCTGTGCTGTCCTCAGTGTGCTTGAGATACATCTTCAGCCACTTGTGCTGGTGTTTCCCTGTAGGGTAGATTCCTAAGAGCAGGATGAGGTTGATGGATTACTGTGTGTGCCTTCTAAAAGGTGGGACCACCGGGCGTGGTGGCGCACTCCTTTAATTCCAGCACTCAGGAGGCTGAGGCGGGAAGATCTTTGTGAGTTCAAGACCAGCCTGAGCTACAAAGTGAGTTCAAGGCCAGCCTGAACTGCATAATGAGACCCTGTCTCAGAAAATAGAGCTGGGGATTTAGCTCAGCGTCATAAGCGCCTGCCTGGCAGGTGTGAGGTTGTGAGTTTCAATCCCTAATACCAAAATAAATAAATAAATAAAATAAAATAAAAGGTGGGACCAGGTTATGCTTCCATAACTTGTTTTAAACTTTTATGTAAAGTTCCAGATAGTAAATAATTTAGACTTGCAGTGCCTGTTGCAGTTTAGCCATCGTAGCACAAAATCAACCATAGTATTACGTGAATAGGATTACATGAATGGCAATGACTGTTTCAATAAAACTTTATGGGCCTTGTAGTTTCAACTTCATGTAATTTTCAAATGACCAACTATTTGTTATGCTTTTGATCAACTTTCCACCCATTCAACTGTCATAGGTCAAGCAAACAGGTGGTGAACTGACCATAGTTTGCTTATCCCTGGTGTAACTATCCCAATGTTACAAAGATTACCCCCCCACCCTTATTTTTCCTATATAGGTAATCATGTTGTTATTTTCATTATATGTTTTTCGTGGTGCTGGGGATAGAACCAAGGGCCTTTGCACTGAACTGTATCTCCAGTACTTTGTGGTTTTTTTTTTTTTTTTTTTTTTTTTGAGACAGGATCTTGCTAAGTTACTGTAGGCTTGAATTTGATGATCCTCCTACTTCCAGGCTCTAACTGCTGTGGCATTACCGGTGTGTTCCACCACTCTCTGCTGAGTTTTTTTTTTTTTTTCCCCCGGCACCGAGGATTGAACTCACAACCTCGCGCCTGCCAGGGCAGGTGCTTAAGGCACTGAGCCAAACTCCCGGCCCTGGTTTTTTTGAGGCAGGGTTGCACTGTGTTGCTCACGCCGGGCTTGCACTCGCGTTGTAGCCCAAGCCGGCCTCGAACTCACAACGGTCCACCTACCTCAGCCTCCCGAGTGCTGGGATTAAAGGCGTGCGCCACCATGCCCGGCTCTGCTGAGTTTTTACTTTTTAAGCTTAAGTTTATGATTCATTTTTGGTTACTTTTTATTTTAATAAGATGTGAGATATGGATTGAGGCTCTGGGTAGGGCTACTGGGACTTGAACTCAGGGCCTTGCATAGGCTAAGCACATACTCTACCATTGAGCAACCTCCCCAGCCTTAGGGGTTTATGTTGTTTTTGTTTTTGGCATATGAATATCCCATTTGTTTCAGGGTCATTTGTTGAAATGTTTTTTCATTGCATTTTGTCTCCATTGCATCTGTGTCAAAATATAGTCAGCCATGTTTCTGTTAATCTATTTCTGGATTCTGTTCTAGTGATATTTATCCTTTACTGTAACAGTCTTGATTACTGTAGCTTTATAGTTAAATCTTAAAAGAAGGTAGTATGAGTGTGAGTTGTTTAGCATATTTCTTGTTTTTCAAAATAGATTTTGCTATTCTAGTTCTTGTGTGTTTCCAGTAATGTTTTTGGATTAGCTTATCAGCATCTACAAATTACCCTATTGGAGTTCATGTTACCTTTGTGTTGACTTTAGATCACTTTGGAGAGAACTGACATTTTAATATTGAATCTTCTAATCTGTGATTATGTTTTGTGTCTATTATTTTAGAGTTTTTCATTAACTTTTTTTTTTTTTTTTGCAGCACGGGGGATTGAACTCACAACCTCACGCCTGCCAGGGCAGGCGCTTAAGGCACTGAGCCAAACTCCCAGCCCTGTT
>RJWM01030645.1:0-23209 GCA_004363535.1 Dasyprocta punctata
AAAAAAAAAAAAAAAAAAAAAAAAAAAAAAAAAAAAAAAAAAAAAAAAAAAAAAAAAAAAAAAAAAAAAAAAAAAAAAAAAAAAAAAAAAAAAAAAAAAAAAAAAAAAAAAAAAAAAAAAAAAAAAGTACAAGTAAAATGAAAAATTCAAAGAAATTCAGTAATAGATTTGAGCTGGTAAAAGAATCAGTTGTGAGCTACATAAACCTCTTTCATTAAAAAAAAAAAGAATCACCAATCTTGGAGATCAATAAAGATTATGTACTCTGAAGAACAAACAGAAAAAAAGCAGAAAAGTGAACAGCCAGGTGTGGTGGAGCATGCCTGGAATCCTAGCATTTGAGAAGTTGAGGCAAGAGGTTCACTGCAAGTTTGAGATCAGCCTGGGCTACACAGTGAGTTCGAGGTCAGCCTGAACTACATAGCGAGAACCTGTCTCCAAAAACAAAACAAAACAAACAAACAAGAAAGAAAGAAAGAAAAATGAATAGAACTTCAGAAAAATGTCAGGTACCATCAAGTGGAATAACACACATGTAATGGGAGAACCAGAAGAACAGGAGAGAAAAAAAGGGACAGAAAAAATATTGAAGGAAATAATTCCCAAATTTCATGAAAAATATCTACCTACTGATGTGAGAAGTTCAATGAAAGTCCAAGTAAAATGAATACAGAGATCCATACCTAATACCACTGTAAAAATGCTGAAAGCTAAAAATAAAGAGAAATCCTGAAAATCTAAGAAAAATGACATCATGTTAGAATTCTAAGAAGATTAACAGCTGACTTCCTACAGAAAAAATGGAGACCAGAAGAATGAGATGACTTGTCCAAAGTGCTGACAGTGGACATCTGTCATCCTAGAATCTTACACTTCGAAAACTATCTTTCAAAAGTGGTAGTACATGCCTGTAATCCCCACACCTTGGGAGGCTGAGGCAGGAGAACAACAGGTTCAAGCCCAGTTTGGGCAATTAGTGAGATCTCATCTCAAAAAGCGTTGGTATATACCTCAGTGCTACAGCCCTAGGTTCAAATTCCAGTAAAACACATATGCACATGCACACTCCTAATCCCAGCATTCAACCATGAATCAATCATAAATTCTAGAAGCCTGGCCCCAGGACTACAAGGCTTTGTGAGGACATCCAGACACAAACAGTAGGGTAGGTAGCCTATAAACAATATAAGGGACAGAAAGAGTCTTCTCTCTGTGCTCCTCCCTTTTTGCTCTTGTTGCTTTTGCTGTTTCCCACCACCATGAACTGTTGCCCTCTGCCACATCACTTTGCCTCGGAGCCAGGTGATTACAGGCTGAAACCTCCATGAACTGTGAGCTAAATAAACATTTCCTTCGTTCATTTTGGGCGCTAGGAATTTTGTCTCAGCAAGGAAAGGAAAAAGTAACCAACATACATGCAAAGACATTTCTCAGATTAAAAGAAAAGAAATAAAAAAAAAAAAAGCTGACAGAGTTCACTGTTAAAAGATTTGTTGAGCCGGGTGTGGTGGTGCACGCCTTTAATCCCAGCACTCGGGAGGCTGAGGTAGGCGGAGCATTGTGAGTTCGAGGCCGGCTTGGGCTACAACGAGAGTGCAAGGCCGGCCTGAGCTACATAGTGCAACCCTGCCTCAAAAAAAACCAGGGCCGGGAGTTTGGCTCAGTGCCTTAAGTGCCTGCCCTGGCAGGCGCAAGGTTGTGAGTTCAATCCCCGGTGCCGCAAAAAAAAAAAAAAAAAAAAAAAAAAAAGATTTGTTGAAAGGAATACTAAACTAACAGGAAACTATTAAGGATGAGAGTGACGCCATGCAATTTAAATTCACAAGAACAAACTAAAAATAATTATGTAAGTAACCAAAAGGATAGTATAATTGAATATATCATTTGTTAACTGATTTATAAATCAATTGCATAAAAAATATTTATGTAGTGTTATTTACAGGTACATAAATATTATAGAACACCTTGAAGGAGATAGGTGGGAAAAAAGTTGTATTGGAATAAGGAAATGAAAACAAATGGTAACTTGAATCCATAGGAAGAAATGAAGAAAATCCGAAATGATAGTTATGAAGATTAATACAGCAAACTATATTCTTGTGCTATCCTCTCTTCTTTAATAATTATAGTAGTAAATCACTGAGGTTTTTTTTGATGAGTCTTTAACATTTACAGCTGTAACATGTAAAACAGTATTAATACAAAAAGGGAAGAGGCAATTGAGTTATATAAGAGTAGTCTCCTTGGAGTTAAACCTTTTTTTTTATTTTAAAGAGTATATAACAGAAGGGCTGGGAGTTTGGCTCAGTGGCTTAAGCGCCTGTCTGGCAGGCGCGAGGTTGTGAGTTCAATCCCTGGTGCCGCAAAAAAACAAAACAAAACAAAAAGAGTGTATAACAGAATAAAAGCAATTAAAACAAACCAGTGTAAGAGATACAGGACTTCAAAACATTATGAAATCAACAGTGAAAGAAAAGACATGTCAATTAAGAATTTTCTTTCTTTACTTTCTTTTTCTTCCTTCTTTCTTTCTTTTTTTGAGACAGGATTTTATTATGTAGTGTACACTAGCCTTGAACTCACTTATGTAGCCCAGGCTAACCTTGAACTCATGGCAACCCTCCTGCCGGGATTACTGGCATGTTCTACCACACTTGGCTAGTAATTTTAGTATCTAGAAAAACAGTCCTTCAAAATACAGAGAAATTAAAACTTTCTAGATAAAGCAGAGTTTGTTACAACTATAGACTTTCCTTGCAAGAAATGCTAAAAATAAGTGAAGGCATGGTGGCACAGACCTATAATCCCAGCACTTGGGAGTGTGATGCAGGAAGATTGCCATGAGTTTGAGGCCAGCCTAGGCTATAAGGAGAGTTCAAGCCCAGAATGAACTATGTAGCAAAAGCCTGTCTCAAAAAACAAAAAACTGAAAGTGGGGATATTACTATTGATTTTACAGAGATAAAATGGATTATGAGATAATACTATAAATAATTATATGCTAACAAACTAGAAAACCTGGAAGAATTAAACTTCTTAAAAAATATAAATTACCTAAACTGGCTCAAGAGGAGATAGAAAATCTCAACAAATCAATAACAAGCAAAGAGACTCAATTAATAGTAAAAAATCTGCCAACACTGAATATTTCTGGATCAAATGGTCTTACTAGTGAACTTTAAATAATATAGCATATTCAATGGTGATAGACTGAAAGTTTTCCCCCAAAGTTCAGGAGCAAGTTACAGATGACTGCTTCTGTCACTGCTATCTACTATGCAACAATGTACTGGAAGTTGTAGCCAAAGTTGAAATAAATAAATAGATAAATAAATAAATAAATAAGCAAGCAAGCAAATAAGCAAGCATCTAAACTGTAAAGAAAAAGAAAAAAACATCTCTATTTGCAGATGATATGATCCTACACATAGAAAAAAATCCCAAAGAAATCACAGAACAAAAAGCTGCCACAGCTAAAGAAACAAATTCAGCTAAATTATAGGGTACAAGGTCAACACACAAAGCTGAACACTGTTGTGCATGTCTGAAATTCCGGTGGTCTGGGAGGCTGAGGTATGAGGATCACAAGTTCAAACCCAGGCTGGTATGAACACAATGGAAATCATAATAATATTCCTCAAAAAACTAAAACTAGAGATTCCATTCAACCCAGCTATTCCCCTTTCATGTATCTCCTCAAAAGAATTAAAGATAAGTACCAGACTGATAAATGCACATTTATGTTTATAGCAGCATGATTCATAATAGCTAAAGCTTTGAAGTAGCCTATAGATCCACTGAAGATGAACAGGAAAAGAAAATGTGATATTCATATATAACGGAATACTGCTCTGTCATAAAAGAAGGATAAATCTGAGTCATTTGTAAGAAAATAGATACACTGTGAGACTATAATGTTAAGTAAAATAAATCAGACACAAGTTTAAATATCACCTAACTTCTATGAGAAAGTAAAAATAAAAATAATTTTAAAACAAAAGATAGACAACAGCAAACAGGGACACAGATCATTTGTAAATGGGAAGGGGATCTAGAGATGGGGAAGGAGAAGCAAAATGAGAAATAAAAGAATTAAGATATGTTAAATACATGCACCTACTCCCTAACGTGACTGTGAACATTACGTACTGCAAAAATGTTCTTAAAGAACCCTCCCCCCAAAGCTATAATAATTACAATGGTATGAAGCAGGACATAGAAATGTACGCCTGTAATGTCAGCACTGAGGGATGGCTGAGGCAGGTGAATCCAAAGTTAGAATCTCACCTGGGCAACTTAAGAGAGATTCTGTCTCAAAAAAAAAAAAGACTGAGGGGTGCAGTAGTAGTGTCCCTGAATTCAATTCTCAGTACTGGAAAAAAAAAAGTACAACACTGGCATGAGGATAGACATATACACCAATGTAAGTGAATACAAGAGTCCAGATATAAACCCATATATATGGTTCGATTTTTTTTTAAGCTGAATTCTTTCTCTGTTGCCCAGGTTGGACTTGAACTCCTGGATTCAAGTGATCCTCAGCCTCCTGAAGAGCTGGTACTATAGAAGAGCACCATTACACCTGGATTGGTCAAATAATTTTTGCCAAAGGTGTCAAGATTCAAAGAGGAAAAGTAGTTTTTTCCAACAAAAAAGTGCCAGGAAATTAGCACACAGCTAATTTGCACATAAAGAGGAATGGGGATGGTACTTTACCTTATGAAAAAACAAACTGAAAATGGATACTTGTGTTTGGGGATGTAGCTCAGTGGTGGAACAACTGCCTAGGAATGTATAAGGCACTGAGTTCAGTGACCAGAACCACAGAAAAAAAGGATCAATGGTCTAAACTTAACTAAAATATAAAACTCTTAGAAAAAAAACACTGGGGAAAATATGACACCAAAAGTGTAGGTAACAAAAGAAAGAAAATTAAAAATGGATAGAAATACTTAGAAATTATACATCTGATGAGGGATTCACATCCAGAATATATGAAGAACTTCTAAAACTCAACAACACCAACAACAAAAGGAAAAAGCAGCTCTTTGCTGCGTCTCCCCACAAGAATGAAGACCATTCTCAGCAATCAGACTGCCAGCATTCTAGAAAATGTTGCCATCACTCAGAAGGGATGTACAGTTATTGTGAAGGGTCCCAGAGGAACCCTGTGGGGGGACTTCAACTAAATCAAAATAAAGCAAAACAAAACTAACTAGAAAAGAGAAAGTGTTGACTAGGATATAGAGAAATGCATTTCTGGTGGAAATCTAAAATGGTACAGCCTCAGTGGAAAACAGTTTGGTGGTTACCCAGCAATTCTACTGCTTTGTATATATCTAAAAGAAATGGAAACAGAGAATAAAATAGGTATTTGTATACCAATGTTCAGGGCAGCATTTTTTCACAATAACCAAAAAGTGAAAGCAACACAAGTGTCCATCAACAGATGAATGGATAAACAAAAGTGGTACATACATACAAAAGAAATATTATCTAGTATTAAAAAGAATACAATTTTGACATATGCTGTGACATGAATGAGTCTTCAAAAACAATACTTAGTGACATTAGCCAGCTATAGTAAGGACAAGTATTATATGATTCTACTTACAGAGGTACCTGTAAATAAATAAATTCATAGCAACAGAAAGTAGAATAGAGATTGCCAGGGACCGGGACAGGGGAGAAGGAAAGGAATTACTGTACAATCATACTTTGGTATTCAACTGCTTTGAAATTCATCAAGTTTGGTACTCTGACACATTTTGATATGAAAATTTTGTCCTGGTACTTGCTTGTTTGCTACTTGACACTCAAGCTTGAAATTGTCAGTGTTGACTGTCTCGTGACTTGCTACCTTTTCCTTTTTTTTTTGACTTGCTACCTTTTCAGAACAAAACAATTTTTTTGGTACTGGTCATTTTTGGTACTCATTGTGCCTCCTAGAACCAATTAATGATGATTACTGAGTTATCATTCTATTGTTAATGGGTAATGATTCTTGTTAGTGATGATGAGAAAGCTTTGAGTACAGCTAAAGGTGATGGTTATATAACAATGCAAATATATTTAATGTCATCGAACTATAACTTTACAAATGGCTAAAATAAGGTTACATTTTACTATAATAAAATAATCATTAATTCACCATAATCCGCTCCTAGTGACATACTCAAAAGAAATGAAAACATGACCACATAAAAATTTGTCAATAAATACTTATAGTACCATTATTCACAATAACCAAAAAGTGGAAATAACTCAGATGTTCATCAGCTGATGAATGGAAAAGCAACTGTGGTACAACCATACAAAGAGATACTGGCAATGAAGAGAGTCAAATTTAAAGTAGGAAGTTCGAGATTAGTGGATTGTATCAAGGTTAACATCCTGACTATCATCTCAATGAAGATGTTAGTTTTTTGTGAAAAAACACTGTTGAAGAGCTTTCAGGGTAACATGGCAGGCAGAAGATAAGGCAAATCTTTGGAAAACTTGAAGTATTGATTAACAATAGCTATCTTAGCATGTTGAATTTCTGTACTTCTCTTCCCAACCTTAAAGATAGAATAAAGATAACAAAAGTGTGAAATTTATGAATGATTTTCATCTTTTTTTGAGACAGGGTTTCACTATGCAGTTCAGGCTGGCTTTTGTGAATGATTTTGAGTCATCTTACCAGTGAGTAGTTCTATCCATGTTTGGACAGTTTCTGTGGGTTCAGTGGCTTTGATGTGTTTGAGAGTCTCATCCAGTAACACATCACCTGTTGGGCTTTCTGACTTCAGCAACACCTTTGAGAAAAGAAGAAATAAAGGATCCTGATTTTTTGCTTCATTCAAGTTAAAATATCTCTCTCTCTCTCTCTCTCTCTCTCTCTATATATATATATATATATATATATATATATATATTACTGGCTACGAGTCTGAAGACAAGTAAAGGAGCACAATACATCACTCTATGCTGAACAAGTTTAAAATGTGGTATGAGGCGATAGTAGGAAGACAAAAATAACAGTTGATATGGGCCCTGGTAACAAACTGGATATAACTAATAATGGAGGAAGAAATTCAATAATTAATTCTGAATCTGAACAACCACCAGTGAAGCCATTAGTGAAGGTGGGAAAGTCAGGAAAGGAAGCCAATTTTGGGGAAACATTGGTAAATGTGGTTTTAACTGATACAGGATAGCCAAGTCGAAATGTTTAGCCAACAGTTAAATATATTCTTGGAGGCTGAAAAAAAGACATGCTTAAAAATTTTGGAGTTAATATTTCTCTCTCTCTCCTCTCTTGCCAGGGTCTTGCTATGTACTTTAGACTGGCCTTGAAGTCACTATGCACCCCAGGCTGGCCTTGAACTTGTGGCAATCCCCCTGGCTCAGCCTCCTCAGTCCTGGGATTACAGGTGTACACCACCACTCTCAGCTTTGGAGTTAATCTCATACAGGTGATCGATACAGCTGTAAAAGCAAATGGTATTTCCGAAAAGATAGAAAAATCACACAAAGGCATAAAAAAACTAAGACATTTTAAGGAAAGAAGTAAAGGAAATAGGATGTAGTTAGAGAAGTAAGAGTAGATTATATGAAAAAGGCCAAGAATGGAGAAAGTTTCAAGTAGGAAGCAGTTGTCAAAAGCCACCTATAGGTTAAAAGACTGAAAAGAAGCTGGTGATATAAAAAGATTGTAGTTGTAGTAGAGTGCTTAAATAACAGAAGTTGTAAGTGGAAAAAGTTAGTAAGAAAATGGATATAGGAATATAGTTCACATGGTGGAAAGGATTTGTAGTAAATGGAAGAAGAGACATTGAATAGTTATCAGAGCATAACCTGGGTTAAGCAAAGATTGACCTGATTCAGATGATTTCTTTTACCTACTCTATTTCATAAAGTTATAACTAAAGATACAAAAGAAGAAATCAACAGCAATCCTACATGTAATTTTTCTGCATTAAAAAAAAGATAAAACAATGATTCCTATGACTTTTCTAAGAATACTTAGGTTTCTTCCTTGGCTATAGGATAGTTAAGTTTATTTAGAGAATGGGACAGCCATTTATCTTCTATCACTATTCAAGTCTTATTCTAAAATGTATTATTGGTATTTGCCTTGCCAGAAGTTAAGAGGATGTTTACAGATAATGCTGTACCTTTCTGTCTAGTAGGCGCTTCTTTCGCAGGGTGGGGGGTTCCAGATAGATTCGACCCCGCATGGCCAGTTCTATTAGGATGCCCCCTCGCAGGCCAGATGATATGCAGTCATTCCAGAAGGATGTGTAACCCTAGGAAAGGAGAAAAGAACAAAAAGAATGTTCTGAAAGGGGAACTGACTTTTAGTCAGCACCCTTAGGAATAAGGTGTGATTTTTATTTGTGATTTGTTTCATATCACACCACGTAAGCTCAAAGCACAGTAACAGATTAGTATGTTTCTTCAATCTCCTTAACCTAACCCCCCAATACTATTTTCAAGTTCTTTAGTGAATGTCTATGGCTTCACTATAAGTTGATAATTGATATGCCAAATTTTGACTTTTGAGCAAAATTTTGGTGTTCTGAAATGTTTTCATGACACTCTTAAATTTCAGAGTGGGATACAAATATGTCAAGCAGGAAAAAAGTATGAACCATTTAGGGTCCCCCCCTGCCACTGCAAGGCTGGCTACTGAACCCAGGCCCTTGTATATGCTAGGCAAGCACTGTACCACTGAACTACATTTCTAGCCCCACAAGCTGTTTTGTTGGGAGGCAATGTAGAAGAACCTACTAAGTGCCTGGGATATGTTACTTAACCTTTGTGAAATGAAATGTCCTCATCTGTAAAATGGGTACACTAGTATCTATTTCCATAAGTTTGCTGTGAGGATGAAATGAAATGAAATATGCAAGAAAACATTTAGCATAGTGCCTGAAAAAAGCTGACACTTAAATCCTATTTCCCTTCCCTAGGAGCTATAGGGAATATACAAAAATGTAAGAAAAGGCCATTGTCTTAAGAAGCTGAAAATCTAGCTAGAAAAACTATGTAAGCTTGATTAAAATTCTGTGATAATGTAAAACTCAAATAAAAGTTTAATCGAAAAAGCAGAAGAAATAGGCATACATAGCTGTTACAAGGTTGTCAGACTGGAGCTGGGGTTTGAAGGATAGGCTGAATGTCAGAGAGGAAGGATTTTCTGGTGGAGGAAATCATCCTAATTCTATCTATTCTTCAAAACAGCATTCTGAGCACAAATGTCAAGGAAGGAGATGTCAAATATGTTCATAGAGCTCTAATTCAAAAGTTTTAAAGAAAATCATGAGATCATGCTGTTGGGGGCAGGGTGTGAAACCCCTGATGTTTTGAACCTTTAAATGAAAGGCAAATAGCCAGGTGTAGTGGCACACGCCTGTAATTCTAGCACTCAGGAGGCCAAGGCAGCCAGTCTGGGCTACATTTTGAGGTCAGCCTGAAGTACATACCGAGACCCTATCCAAAAAAAAAAAAAGAGAGAGAGAGAAAGGCAAATAGTAGTACAATAATACAAGGAAGACCCATCAGAGTTATCAGAACTGTTCAGCATTCATTAGCTGTATTTGGCCGTAGCTTTTTCTCTCATTACTGAAGCTGGGTGAGCACGGCTTCACACATCAGTAAAGAGCTGAACTAAATAATCTGTTAACAGTTGTAATGTCTTTTATTGAACATTTATTAGGTATTACATTTGTCCTTTTTAATATTCACTGTCTAATTTTATTTTCATAATCCTGTAAGAAAAGTACTATTAACCACATGTTAAAATAGCACCTTTCATGTTAAAATGACAAAACTAGCCAGGCGTGGTGGCACATGCCTTTAATCCCAGCACTTGGGAGGCTGAGGTAGGAGGAGCGCTGTGAGTTCAAGGCCGGCTTGGACTACAACTCGAGCACAAGGCCGGCCTGAGCTACACAGTGTGACCCTGCCTCAAAAAACTAGGGCCGGGAGTTTGGCTCAGTGGCTTAAGGGCCTGTCTGGCAGGTGTGAGGTTCTGAGTTTGATCCCCGGTGCCACAAAAAAAATAAATAAATAAAAAGACAAAACTAAAACTTACAGAGGTTATGAAGTATAATAGAGGTAAAAAATGAAATAGTGGCAAAATATTTAAATTTTAAAAAATTTCCATTTTCTCTTATTTGCTTAGAACTTATGCATTTATTTCTTTTAGAAGTGATTGCTTTAAATTTTCACATGCATGACCATTAATTTCAAATTAACAAAGTCTAAATTATAAAAGTCAGTATTTTTACCACTTTCCTGGCTACCAGATACTTTTTTTTAAACTTCACAAATTAAATGTTAATGATCATCATTAGTATGTTATACAGATAGCACTTAGATTTGCTCAAATGCTTACCAATTTCTTTGTTCAGCATTCCTTCTTACATCTCAAACCTCCTTTCCTGTACCATTTTCCTTCTTCCTAACGTAGAATTTACTTAAGTCAAAGTCTGCTGGAGGCAAATTCTATTTTATTCGAAATATCTTTATTTGATCATCTCTTTTTTTAAGACAGGGTCATGCTAAGTAGTGCAGGCTGGCTTCGAACTGACTGTGTAGCCCAGGCTGTCCTTAAATTCACAGCAATCCTCCTGCCTCAGCCTCCTGAATGCTGGGATTACAGGAGTCCATCACCATGCCCAGCTCCACCAGCATTTTTCAGGGATAGTTTTCTGGATACAAAATTGAAATTTGATAATTTTCTTTTACCACACTGAAGATATTATGCCTCCTCTTCTATCTCCCATCATCACAGTGAGACCCTAACATTCTTATGGACTGTTGATTTTTCATGCATGTTTCATTTCTCCCTGGTCCTTCTCTCTTGGTGTTTTGTAGTCTGACACCATCACTATGTGAACTTATTTATCCTGTTTGGTGTATGCTGTGATTCCTGATCGTATGACCTAATTACTTAGTTCTCAAAAATTCTCAGCTCTTACCTCTAACAATTTTGGTTTCCCTGTATTTTCTTTTTTTAGACAGGGTCTCACTTTGCAGTGCAGGTTGGCCTTGAGTTCACTATGTAGCCCAGGCTGACCTGGAACTTGCAGCAATCCTCCTGCCTCAGCCTCCAGAGTGCTGGGATTATAGGTGTGCACCACCACACGAAGCAATTTTCCTTATTATTCACAGGATTTCAGTCCTTTGTAAGACTCTGGTCTCATATTTTCTGTTTACTCATTCTTTATACTGCTTTCTATAGAGTTACTTTAGATTTTTTCTTTTGTGGCAAGGTCTCACCATGTTGCCCAGGTTGGCCTCTAACTCCTTGGTTGAAGAGAGCTCAGCCTCCTGAGCAAAAGGAGTACAAACACATCACCACACGGGCTGGAGTTACATCACATCTGACTTCTGTTTATCACTGTGTCTTCTGTATCCAATCCTGCAATTTTGGTTTCTACAATTCTTCATTTGTAAAAGTCCTGCTTAGTTATTTTTCACATTTGCTCTATTCTTTGTGGCAATTTCTTATTGGTTTTCACTTTGTGGTTCTTTCATTCCTTTAAAAATGTGAAGATCTATTATTATTTTTTCTGATTCTTAGATCTGTTTCTGTTTGATGAACTTTGATTAAAAGGTTTGCATTTAATTGGTATGAATCTGGGATTCCAGAGGGCTACACTAAGCATACAAAGGTGATCAAAATATATGATGAATGCTTAAATTAAAAAAAAAATGCCAGGTGTGATGGTAGACACCTAGAATCCTAGCACTTGGGAGGCTGAGGTAGGATTGCCATGAGTTCAAGGCCAGCCTGGAACACAGAGCCGGACCCTATCTCAAAAAAAGAAAAATTATTACAGTAAAAGACACATTGCCATTAATCCCTCTAAAAATATTCCTGTCACTTTTAATACTTTTTTTTTTTTTTTTGCAATAGGGTCTTACTATAGAACTCAGGCTGGCTTCAAACTTGAAATAATCCTCCTGTCTCAGGTTGAGTCTGAGATTATAGATGTATCTTATCTGGCATCATTGTTGGCTTTTTTTTTTTTTTTTTTTTTTTTTTTTTTTTTTTTTTTTTGGTGTTTTTGAGACAGTGCTTCACCAAGTAGTTCAGGCTGGCCTTGAATTCACTGTGTAAACGAGCGTTGGCCTTGACCAAATACAGGGATTACAGGTGTGCACCAAAATGCCTGGCTCTTGGCATTTTCTAAAGCAGATAGAAGTTCTCTCTCTCTTTTCTTTTTTTTGTGGCACTGGGGATAGAACTCACAGCCTTACGCCTGCCAGACAGGCGCTTAAGCCACTGAGCCTAACTCCCAGCCCTAGTTTTTTGAGGCAGGGTCACACTACGTAGCTCAGGCCAGTCTTGGGCTTGCATTGTAGCCCAAGTGGGCCTTGAACTCACAATGCTCCTCCTACCTCACCCTCCCCAGTGCTGGGATTAAAGGCATGCGCCACCATGCCCGGCTGTTTAGAAGTTCTCTTTACAAGGTGTGATAAAAAAAACACAGTGAAAGCTACTGCCAAGTGCCATCCAACAAAAGAGAGGCTGGTAAAAATATGATGGGGTGTCCTCGTTTACCTTACTCACTGGATATGGGACCATGTGACTTCTGGCTCTTCCCCAAAGTGAAAATACCATGAAAAGTAAATGATTTGAATAGATTCAGTACACTGAGGCACCATGATGGCACAACTAAAGACACTCAAGAAAGAGGACTTTAGAACCACTCTAGAAAGTAGAAAGAACAATGAAGTACGTTTGAAATGAGGGGGGGCTAATGGCAATGTCTTTTACTATAATAAATTTAAAAAATTTTAAATATTCACTGTTACTTTTCAATCATACTGTGGATCTTCCACTAGAGAGGGAGAGCTCTACATATTTGTTTCTTCTGAGAGTCAATATGGGGAGGCTGGGGAGTGCCACAAACCTGGGATCACAAAATAAAACGAGTTTTCCCACTTTACCTCAACTCCAAATTATTTCTGTCACCCAATTTCTGAATCTCAGAACTGAGATTATTTCTGTCACCCAATTTCTGAATCTCAGAACTGAGTTTTTATTTGGTTACTGCTCCAGAACAACTTTTTTTTTTGTACTGGGAATTTGAACATGGAGCTTTTTTATTTACTTATTTACTTAAACACAGGGCTTTTGTACTGAGCTACATTCCCTTTTTTTTTCTTAATGTTGGTCTTCTAGTTCTATTAATCCCGCAATAACCAAGACGATCTTTAACTGCAAGTATAATTATGTAACTCTGCTTTCCCTATGCTTAAATATCTTTCTTCTTTTTTAGTACCGGGAATCAAACTCACAACCTTGCACTTGCTAGGCAGGCACTGTGCTGCTGAGCTGTATTCAAAGGCTCTTTCTGGCCTTTAGAACCGAGTCCCAAAGGCTTAGTATAGTAGTCAAACCAAATAGCAGCTTACTAGTCTCCTCTCTGGCTTCTTTTCGCTAAAGTATTATGCTCTGGTTATCCTGAACTACTTTAATGCATTGTTTTTGCCCAATGGCCTTTGCACACACTGCTAGCTCTGGCTAGAAGAAGCAATACTCTTCCTTCCCAACTCTTCCTTGCACTTAGAAATTGTGTACAAGAATCACGCCTTCTTTTCTAATGTTTCCCTCTCCACCTTACCCTCTGGATTACATTCCTCACTTGGTTGTGTCTATAAATATTTCCCTCAAATCACTTATTACAGCATATTGCAATCAACTGTTCTCATTAGGCTATATATTGCTTACAGAGAGAATTTTTTTTTGAGAATATATCATAATTGATACTATTATCTGCTCAATAAATACTTCTTTAATGTACAAATGATTGAAAGTAAATATGTTTAATAACATGGCAAAGCTCAGTGTGAGCCATAAAAATCCATTTAAACTCTCCCAGCAGGCATGGTGGTGCACTACACATTGAGATCAAGGCCAATCTGAACTGACAGTGAGATCTTGTTTCAAAAAAACAAAAATAAAAACTTCTCCAAATTTTTCAAGAGACTAATCTTTAAGACTGTTTCCTCCCCTGTCTGCCTTACAGCTACTCCAAGAGTCATAACTGCTTTTTTTTTTCTTCTTTTTCTTCTCTTTCTTTTTTTTTTGAGAGTGCCTTACTACATAGTTCTGGATGGTCTTGAATCTACTGTGTATTCCAGGCTGGCCTCCAATTCGTGGCAATTCTCCTGCTTCAGTCTTCCAAGTGCTGGGATTATTGGCATGCTCCACCTCGCCCAGCCTTCAAGAGTCATAATTGTGACTCCTCTTTAAGAAAAGAACAGACCTTTTTTTTTTGAGCTCAATATTTGACTTTATGTAATTTAGCTGTCCAACTAAGATTAAACTGTAACTTACTTCAGAACACACAATTTATTTAAGTACAATTCATGTATAATCCTAGTAACTAAAAATCTCAACAGGTGTGCAAACATTTCAGCCAGTATTAAAGCAGCTGGAGGAAAATTTTCATTTGTTTTTTATTTTTTTCTGGACCATATATACCTTCTGTCTCAATGACAGTGATATCAGATTGCCAATAACTATAAATGAAAAGTACTGCACATAAAGAAACAATGGAGACAAGATTTAGATGCTGTGCTTTTGAACGCTACCCTTTCCTAGCATAGTATCTCAAAACATGTAAAACTCTTTGAGTTTTTAAATATTTTTATTTATTTATTGGGTTTTTGGTTTTGTTTTTGAAACTAGCCCAGGCTAGTCCCAAACTCTCAGTGATCATCCTGACTCAGGCCCCGCAGGTGCTATGAGCTACCATACCTGGTTCCCAATTGAGGAGGTTTTTTTTGTCTTTTCTGATACAGGGTTTTGCTATCGAGTTTAGACTGGCTTTGTAGCCCAGCCTGGCCTCAAACTCACAGTATTCCTCCTGCCTCAGTCTCCCGAGTGCTGGGATTACAGTGTGTGCCACCATGCCCAGCTTCAACTGAGTTTTTAAAATTCTTTTAATTAAGTAATATACAATAATAGGAAAAGTATAAAAACACACATGTAGAGCTTTAAAAATAATTACTAAAGCAAAAATCTATACAAGAAAGACTAGATTCAGAAAAAGATTATCACTGAAAAAGAGATGATAGTATATGTCCTCCTTGTACTATAGTTACGGATGACCAACAGAGATTATGATATCTTTGTTTAGGGTAATATCTTAGAATAGATTCATGAATAAAAATCCAGGTGCAGAATAGCTTGGAGATATTGACTTTTTTTTTTGTACTGGGATTGAACTCACGATCTTGCATTTGCCACGCAAGTGTTTGTGCCACTGAGCTAAATCCCTGGCTGACATTTCTATAGTCATTTTCTGTGTTCTGTCTAAATATATCTACATAGCTTGGTGAATTCTCAAACCACTAATAATAAGGATTCAGTGTTAAAGAGCCAATGCTTTGTTATACTCGAGCAGAAAGATCTGACACACACATAACAAAGGTCACTATTCAATCATTAAATTTCATTACCAAAAGATGTGTAAAAGAAACTTTTAGGAATTACTAAGAACAGATTGAATCACACATACTGTCTCACAACCAAATGAGAATCCAAGAAGATTGGCAGAATGAAATCTTTGGATAGTAGATTTTGTTTTGTGTGTCTTATAAAAATATAATTGTAAAAAAGAAAAAAAGATTGCACTGTAGAAATGCATTATTTAGAAAATAAAAGTGTCCTGGAATCTTATCCCTTCCAGATGACCATTACTAACAGTTTAGGGTATTTTTTCTTAAAATTTTCTATACGTATTTTATTATATATCTATATCTATATACCTATATATCTGTTGTCACTTATAGAAATGACATTACAATGAGTGGCAACTTCTTTCACTTACTCATATTTTGTATCTGTCCATATTATACATAGATTCACCATATTTTAGATGTGTTATCAATAATCTACACAAGTTACTACTTACACTGACAGTTTTTTGCTATTATAAAAAACTATATAAAGAAATATTCATTAAATATGTATTTCTGTTAAGTGATTTCTTTTATGTATTTGGCTTTGTTGTTGTTGTTGTTTTGAGACAGGGTCTGACATTGTAATGCAGGTGCCACTGAACTCACTGTGTAGCCCAGGCTGGGCCTCAAACTTGCAGCGATCGTCCTGCCTCAGCCTCCCAAGTTGTTGAATGAATTCTTAAAAGAAAATTTTGAGTAAAGATTATACATGTTTAAATTTAAACTACTAAATAATGTCATTTTGTTCTTGTAAAAGGTTGGGAAATGGGAGCTCAATAAATTCAGTTAACATTTTATGCTGAGTTTCTGCTTAGGTATTCACAGTGCCCTTCCTTTTTCAAACTTCCTTGAGAACACACCTTAAAGTTAACAACTCTGAATGTTAAAATTCTTAAAGTTGACTACTTTGGAGAAAAAGAAAAGTGCACAAAAAAAAGTATTGGTACATAGGGGAGAATATACTAATAGACAAAAGCCTGGCTTTATATACACTTAAATGATAATATGATTCATGGCTTTGAGTGATTTCTTCTACAGCTGCTTATACTTTTTTCCTTTGACTGGTTCTTGCTTTGTTGCCCAAGCTGGTTTCAAACTCCTGGGCTCATGTGATCCTCCTGGCTCAGATTCCTAAGTAGTTGGGCTATGTCCAAAATGCCCCTATACCTGGCTTTACATGTGCAATTTTAAAAATAAAATAATGAATACAGTTTTACTTAAATTCAATACAAGAGGCTGGGGATTCAGCTCAGTGGCATAAGCGTCTGCCTATCAGGTACGAAGTCGTGAGTTCAATCCCCAGTACCAAAAAATAAAAAAATAAAAAATAAATTTTTTTCTTTTTTGTGGCACTGGGGATCAAACTCACAACCTCGTGCTTGCCAGGCAGGTGCTTAAGCCACTGAGCCAAACTCCCGGCCCTGGTTTTTTGAGACAGGGTCGCACTATGTAGTTCTGGTCAGCCTTGTGCTCATGTTGTAGCCCAAGCCGTCCTTGAACTCACAACGCTCCACCTACCTCAGCCTCCTGAGTGCTGGTATTAAAGGCGTGTGCCACCATGCCTGGCTAAAAAAATTTTAATAAAACAAAATGAAGTGAAACTGAAGGAATTACTGAATTTCAAACCAATCCTCTACTCTTCTCTTCCTCCCTCCCTGTTTTCTTTCCCCTCTGTTCCCCCTTCCTTCTCATCTCTTTTACCATACTAGGGACTGGGCTAGGGCTTTCACACTGAGCTCTATCTTTATCTCTTTTATTTTCTGAGACAAGGTGTTGCTAAGATGCTCAGTGTGGGGCCTGAATTTGTGATCCTCCTGCTTCACTCTCTCAAATAGGCATGTACCATCATGCGCCACTTCAAACATTTATTAGTAGTGACATTTTCTAGAATATTTCTTTCCAAGGTTAACAAAAGATTATTATGAGGTTGGGATAATTTTTTAAACTAAATGTTTCAATATCTAATTGACTTCGTGCTATGAAAGTTAATATTCCTCCCATACTTTACCTTACATACCAATTTTAAAATTATACTTTTTATGTTAAGATTAAAATTGTACAGTCTATTCTATAACCTCAATTCACCAGACCCATTTTATTCTCTCTGAGCTCATGCATACATAGGTAATACTGGTTACATAGTAATTCATTATATTGCACTTTATTTTTTATTTTTAGTGCTAGGGATGGAAGGACCATAGGGTCTTGTGCATGCTAAGGAGACATTCTACTGTTGAATTACATTCCCAGCCTGGTTTTGTTTGTTTTTAAGATAGGATCTTGCTATGTAGTTCAGGCTGGCTACACAGTGAGGCACTGTCTCAAAAAAAAAAAAAAAAAAGACTGTAAATGTATTTTTCTGGGCTGACGATGTAACTCAGTAGTAGGTTAAATAAAAGATGAAGGTCTTTGAGTAATAAAAGATGAAAAGGCTTGTAAAACAAAACAAAACAAAAAACTAGGTTAGGCTGTTTTCTGGGAAACAGAGTTTCCAGTATTCCTGTCTGAATGAAGGTCAGACCATGGTTGTTCAGTTTGTAAGAGCTAATTCGAGTTTTTTTTTTTTTTTTTTTTTTTTTTTTTTTTTTTTTTTTTTTTTTTTTTTTTTTTTTTTTTTTTTTTTTTTTTTTTGAGATGGATCTCACTATGTATGCAGTTCAGGCTGGCCTTCTGCTCACTTTGTAGCCCAGGTTATTTGCGAATTTGCAAGGATCCTCCTATCTCAGCCTCCTGAGTGATGAGATTACAGAAGTGCACCACCATGCCCAGCTGGGGTTTTTTTTGTTTGTTTGTTTTTTTGTCTTTTTTGTGTTTTTGAGACAGGGTCTTGCTCTATAATTCAGGATAGGCTTGGACTCACTATATAGCCCAAACTGGTTGAGAACTAGCAGTGATCTTCCTGCCTCAGTGCTGAGATTATAGCGGTGGGCCACCACGCCTAGCTCTTTTTTGTTTTGAGATGGGGTTTCACCATGCAGGTTGGCTTGAATTCACTTTTAACCCAGTCTGGCCTTGAACTCTCAGTGATCTTCCTGCTTTAGCTTCCCTAGTAGTGGGATTACAGGCGTGTACCACCATGCCTGGCATGAGCAATCATGTTCAACTCTAGCAAATTATTTCATTTGCTTACCTATTAAAACCTCTGTAACCTTTAATCCTTCGATTCAATATTTTTCTTTTCTTTTTTTTTTTTTGAGACACGGTCTCACCATGTAGTTCAGACTAGCCTTGAGCTCATTATGCAGCTCAGGCTGGCCTCAAACTCACAGTGATCTTTCTGCCTCAGGCTCTCAAGTACTGAGTATGTTTTTTCTATTTGCCATTCTCACTTTAAACCTTTTGGACAACCATGAATACGGATGAGGGCAAAAAGAGAAAACAAAGAATAGCTACTAAGAAATTTCTTTCTCTTCAATGGCACTTTTTCTTAAACCTTTCTCACAGCACTTATAGTGTATATTTGATTTATAGTATGGTTATTATATATATACACATCTTTTCTCCCCTATAAGATCCTTATGTTCCTTGGGTGATGAGAACCACATCTTTTTTTTTTTTTTTTTTTTAGTACCGGGGATCTAACTCATGACCTTGCGCTTGCCAGGCAGGTGTGTATGCCAATGAGCTAAATCCCTGGCCCCAAGAACCACATTTTAATTACTTCTGTACTTACTTTTCTCAATGTATGAAGAAAGCAGGTATTCAATAAATGTTAACTGGCTCAAAATGAAAGAAGGAATCACATCTTTATATGACTGTTTGTTTGTTTTTGAGACAGGGTCTCACTATGTTGCCCAGGTTAGCCTCCAACTCCTGGACTCAAAGATGCCTGCTGTTTCAGCCTCTGGACTAGTTGGCAGTACAGATGCCTGCCACCACACCCAGCTCTCCATTACACTATTTTAATGATGCTTCTTGTGGGTAAACTGTACTCTAAGTGGACATAAGTAAATTAATATGCAATTATTTCCAAAATTTTCTAAATCGTTGTTATGGGCTGAATTATGTCCCTTCAAATTTCATTTGTTAAATAAAACTGTAACACCCAATACCCTCAGAATGTTACTGTATTTGGAGAGAGGACCTTTAAAAAGGTAAGTTAAAATGAGGTTAATGTTAATGCGGGCCCTAACCTAACTTGACTGGTGTCTTTATAAAGGTGGAAGTTGGACACACAGAAACACCAGGGAGGGAGGTACACAAGACAAAACTCTGCAAAGCAAAAGGGGCCTCAGAAGATATTAAACCTGTCGATGTTGATATAGCCTCCAGAAATGCAAGAAAATGAATTTCTGCTTTTTAAATCACCAAGCCTGTGGTATTCAGCCATAGGAAACTAATATAATCACATTCCTGCCCTCCTGCCCTGCGAAAGCTAGAAGAAGCCTATCTATTCATTTGGTCTTAAGATTTAAAATGCATGAAAACAAAAACAAAAACACTACCTTACCTTACTCTTTTTTTTTTCTCCTGAGACAGGATCTTGGTATATATCTTAAGTTGGCATCAAACTCACTAGCAATCAGGCCTGCCTCAACCTTGTAAGTGCTGGGATTATCATCATGTACCACGATACCCAGCTTATCTCTTCTTTCTTTTCCTTCCATAAGGAGATAGGTGACATGGGTTCTAAACTAAGACTGGAAAAGTGAACTAAGGAGCAAAATTGATGACTATATACATATACATATGCACACATTAGGTTTTAATGTAAGACCCATTAGTAAGTATTATTTACTGCCTCTTTATCAAACTTACTTGGATCTGCTGCCCTTTATGACCAGAGTATCTCGTGGTTGCAAACATTTTGAAGCTTATACAGTCAGGTTTTTTTGTTGTTGCTCCTTCTTGTGGCACTGGAGATTTAATTTAGGGACTTGCATGCTAGACAAGTGCTCTACAGCTGAACCACACCTCCAGCCCTGCCCTTTATGACCACGGTATCTTGTTTAAAGAGAGAGAAAAAAAACAATGTACAGACTTTTTTTTTTTTTTTTTCGAAACAGGATCATGCTATATAGTCTAGGCTGTCCTTGAACTCACTAAGTAGCCTGACCTGTCCTTGAATTTGATGTGATATTCCTGCCTGAGCAAGGCTGGGAATACAGGTGTTCATCACCATCCCAGCTAGAAAGTTTGTTATGTTTCTCAAACATCTTGTAATTAACAAATGTTATCTTGTTAATTTGCTGAGAGGATATTGGTAAACATCACATTGCAATATTACATAAGATCAAGTTTATAATTTTAATCACATTTTCTGTTGCTGTTGAAAATAATTATCATTTGCTTTTTTTTTTTTTTTTTGTACCGGGGATTGAATTCATGACCTCGTGCTTGCCAGGCAGGTGCTTATGCTAGTGAGCTAAATCCCTGGCCCAATTATCACTTGCTTTTAACTATGTTTATTTCCCCATGAAAATTTTACTTTTCCTTCTTGTTTTTTGTTTTTTGAGACAGGGCCTCAACATGTAGACCAGGCTGGCCTCAAACTTGAAAGGATCCTCCTGACTCAACCTCCCAAGTGCTGGGGTTACAGGCATGAGCCACCGTGCCTGGCAACCATTGTATTCTTACGACTCGTATTTTTACTGTAATTTTTTTTGCTAATCATACCAAAAAGCAAATCATGCTGGTATGACTGATGTCTTTCCAGGAAACACAAGGAGTATGCTTTTTGTCACATAAGATGCAGTGTCTTAGCATAATAAATCTGTCCACACAGCAAAAAACCAAAAAATAAAAAACCAAAAAATGCATGTGATGAATATTGCTGCACAATACAATCTTTTATCTTAATAGGAGGCATAAATTAAAATCCATATAAAGCTATCCAAAAGGATGAAATTCTTTAAAAAAAAAAAAGGATGAAATTCTTGTGATCACATTAAATAGTTAAGAGTCCTAAAATCTCTGTCTCAAAAAGCACAGAAAAATGTGATACTTGTTTTGTAAGCAAGTCCTTTGTTAACTCAGTTTAAATGTATATTACACAAATTATTGCCTAAATAACCATTTAACTTTCACTCCCATAAAGAGAGATGCTACTTGCCTTGGAAGATTAAGCAAGAAAAAATGCAAAATGCTTTGAAAATGCTAAGTTACACAAATATAAAATATCAGGAGACAAATGAGATGAAAAAGCTCACAGTAAATTTATAAGTTCAGTGGTTACAAACAAAAACCCAAATTTAAGTGAGAGGAAGCCCAAATTTTACAATAGTGTACACTATGGAGTCAGGGGAACAGAAGAGGACTTCAAACATTTTAAACTATATTTTTGTACTGTTAAAAGAGGACTTTGTTCTCCCACATTATTTCCTTTTATAAAACAGTAAATAATTCTTTGAGTTATATGACTGGCTGTAATTAAGTACAAAACAAATAAGCTTTCTGTTTTCTTAACAAAAAAAAAAAAAAACCTGACAAACAAGTCTTGATACCCTTGCCCAATTCAACAATGGCAATAACTACTAACAAGATTTATTGTTCTCTTTGTGCAGTCAGGAAACTAAAAGAAAAAACCAGGTAAGAAGCTAAATTACATTAGAATTTTTGGTTTTTTGAGACAAGACCTTGCTATATATATAGTTCAGGCTGGCCTTGCACTCATGGTCATTCTCCTAGCTCAGCCTCCAGAACGCTGGGATTACAGGCATGTGCCATCATATTCAGCCTGGCATACTTTTACTCTTTTACTTTTAATAAAATGCTTTAGGACTGAGTCACTTCTAATAGGAGCAGTTTCTTCACAAATAGTTAATAAGTGAAAAGCTGAATACAGTACTGACTTACTATGATTGATTTTTAAAACTGCTTAGTTCACTAAAATTTTTAACAGTTTTCAAAAACATTTCTTTTTCTTGGTTTGAGACAGGGTCTTGTGAGGCAGTTCAGACTGGCTTTAAACTCACTGTATAACTCAGGGTGGCCTTAAACTCACAGTAATTCTCCTGTCTCAGCCACTGGAGTGCTGGAATTAAAAATGTGTGCTACCACTACTGGCAAAGTTTTACTTCTAATCTCTCATTGCTAACAAATTATAATAAACTATAGAAGATCTTACAGAGTACCTAATAGATGGCCATCAACAGCTTGGAAAAACATAGCATTAACATAATTTATCATTAAAAATAAGTTTTATCCTGGCAGGCGCAAGGCTTTGAGTTTGATCCCTGGTACCAAAAAAAAAAAAAAAAAAAAAAAGAAAGAAAGAAAGTTTTATGCAATTTGATTAATGATTTTTTCCTATATATGTGAATAGTGCTATGTTTTGGAAGAACATAACTGACAAGAATAAAGATATTCTTTTTTTTTTTTTAATTTTATTTGAGTGAAGAAAAACAAAACAAACAAAAACTACAACAACAACAACAAAAAAATGACACATATAGTAAAAACAACAAGCAAAAGAAACAAGCAAACAACTAGAGTAAATACACAACATTGCAGGTTTACAAAACCGGAAGATAGAAGCTTGACAATGGTTGCAATTTGCACATCGTTATCTTTAAAATGGTTTCTTACATTAACAGATAAAGACATGCAAGATTGATCCAATCATATGAGTATTAATTGTTCCCTCTCAATAACGAATACATTGAGCAGTGTTCTTTTTAGTTATCTTACATATACACATATACAGGTTTATATCCCCTCCTCTTCCCTTTTCCCTTTCCGCCCATTCCCCTCCCAACTGTCTTTGCTCTTTGAGCTGTTCTCTACCCTTCCACAGTAT
>RJWM01030646.1:0-23136 GCA_004363535.1 Dasyprocta punctata
ATGTAAGATAACTAAAAAGAACACTGCTCAATGTATTCGTTATTGAGAGGGAACAATTAATACCCATATGATTGGATCAATCTTGCATGTTTATATCTGTTAATGTAAGAAACCATTTTAAAGATAACGATGCGCAAATTGCAACCATTGTCAAGCTTCTATCTTCCGGTTTTGTAAACCTGCAATGTTGTGTATTTACGCTAGTTGTTTGCTTGTCTCTTTTGCTTGTTGTTTTTACTATATATGTCGTTTTTTTGTTGTTGTTGTTGTAGCTTTTGTTTGTTTTGTTTTTCTTCGCTCAAATAAAAAAAAAAATTTAAAAGGTAAAAAGAGATCCAAAGATTTTAACAGACACCTCCCCAAAGAAGACAAAAAAATGACAAACAAGCATAGGAAAGGATGCTGAACGTCGCATTTGCTAGGGGGATATGGGAGGACAGAGAGACCACCTGAGCCAGCCTTGGTGGGGCAGCGAGGCCATTTATATCCCTCAGGTGCAGGCAGGTGGGCGGAGCCCGGCAAGAGTCAGCGGCAAGCTGGGAGAGAGCAGAGGATTGGAGGGGAGCCGGTTGCCAGGCACTGGGGGTCATTGCCAGGCGCTGGTCTGAGGCATCACTGCCTTAAGGAGTCTGGAGGCAGAGAGTGTGGCCAGGCTCCTCGGCTGCAGATGAACTCGGGTTTCCTGGAACCAAGGATGGTGTCACCGTGTTTGGACTTCCTGAAACTGGGGGCTGGGACGCAACGCTCTCTCATTAGCCAATCTGCCAGGCGGGACAGTTGCAGGACCACCAAATAATCCAAGCAATATCAAGGAAATAGTATAACTCTCAACCTGCTAGATGTCTGATTCACTAAGTTCATGTTCCCAAAAATTGAAGAATGAATTCTAAGGAACAACAGAGATTAAGAGCAGGAAATATTTATTGGGGAAAGTGCCTGTGTAGGAGAGACAGAAGAGGGACTGGAGCGTGCGTTACCCATGAGCCCACTTCTCAGGGGAAGCTTTGCGGAGTAAAATCACGAGGTCAACCAGTAAGATTACAAGTGCAGTGGCTTAGGTAACCGTGATCCATGGGGGAAGCACATCGCGTAGCAGAACGAGGACTTTTCCCAGAATTGGGGGCCGGCCAGGGAGGTTTTGTTCGCCACCCAGGTGATCGATGCCTGTTTAGAATATCAGTCACTGCTGTGCATCTCTCAGGGAAGTTTGTGTGTACAGTCATCCTGTCTGTCGTCTTGAAGTCTGGCCTTCAACCAACGTGCCTCACCCACAGCTGCACTGTGTTCTCATCTTCTAAACTGGCCTTCGAGGGCCCAGCCCTGTCTGACTGCCTATAATATTTCGAATTAACTTAGCTGTCTGTGTAATACGATGTCAGAGAAGTGCAAACTCAAACATGAATAAGAGACCCTGTAACCCAAATCAGGCACTGACTGCCGCTCAGTATCGGTGAGGACGCGGAACAGCAGGGCCCCTGCTCGGGGCTCGGGCCCCCTTCGGAAGACAACTGAGCAGTTTCTTACAAAACTAAGTATGATCTGGCTGTGCAACACAGCAATTGTGCTCTTCAGTATTTTCTATTTACCTGAAGGAAATATTGAGGAAAACTTGTTTCGATACAAAAAAAAACAAAAAACAAAAAACACGTGCACACAGATTATTATGTGATAATAATCACATATAGATAACTGCTAAAACTTAGGGCAAACTGACAGATTCTGCCAGCCTGGGGCTTAGCTATCTCTAACATGACATCCGCCCCACTTGGTACGGGTCCCAGAGAAGCAACTTATCTCTCTAAGAGTAACTTCTAGTTCTACAAATAAACCTCCCACTCCCTTTTTGTGCGTGCACCAAGCCCTCTCCTATCCTGACTCCACAACCACCCAAGCGCTCCACCCCCAGCCCTCAGGAAATCTCTTTGTCTTATGTTTTTGCATGCAGATGCTCCTTCAAATCAGCTGTTGATATGTCATTTTGCCCACCTCCCAAACTCCTCCCCTAACCAGACCTGATAAAAATACTTCCACTTCTTCATTCTCCGCCTGAGGGTACTTGTATCTCTGTGCAGCCCTCCCATGCCTCCAATAAAGGCCTCTTTTTTCCTTTCTTCGTCTCTCTATTGCGCGGAAATCTTATCACAAACATGCATCCTAGTAGGCAAACTGATAGATAAGCTGTGGCACCTCCAGATAATGGAGCCGTAGCCAGTGTTTAATAAGCGGTATCAAACCATACAGGAAACCAAGGAGCTGGAACACACAGCACTGTGTGAGGAAAGGCAGTCCCGAGGGCCGTGCCCCTACCACGTGGTTCCAGCTGTGTGACCTTCTGAGAAAAGCAGAACTGTCGAGGCAGCACAGGGGCCGCAGTTACAGGGGACGAGAGCGGACAGGTGTGGGATCAGTGGCACTCAGAGGGCTTCTAGGGCAGGGAGAGACCCTGCGCAGGTGCTGTGCGATGCAGGTCTAAGTAGACGTGTTCCACACCCACGGGATGTGTGCAGCAAGACGAGCCCTGATGGAAGCGTGGCTTGGGGTGACTGTGCACAGCACTGAAACTGATGTGCCATTTCTGTCACAGACAGCTAGGTTAGGTCGAACCACTGCAGGCAGTCAGACAGGGCTGGGCCTTGGGGAAGTCAGTGCAGAAAAGAGAACACAGCACAACGGGGCTGGAGGCCCGTGGCAAGATCAAAGCCACCACAGCCAGATTTGTAGTTCCCTAAGGGATGAACAGAGGCTCGAGATTATTGATACTTCCCTTTGAGGTTTCCTACATAAATAAACCATTATCTCATTAGGGGTGGGCCATCCTCACACATCCACGAAGAGTGAGACTAAGAAAACCAAGACTAAGCCTACAGGCTGGGTGTAGTGGTACACACCTGTGATCCCAGTGCGTGGGAGGCTGAGGCAGGAGGATCACCACAAACTCAATGCCAGCCTGGGCCATACAGTGAGTCCAAGGCCAACCTGAACTACGTAACAAGACCCTGTCTCAAAAAAAGAAGACCAGGGATTATTGACCAAGGTTAATGATATCATCCATGTGCCCTTGTTACTGTTGTATCAATATTACCTAAGCAACTATACTTCTAATCTTATTGGTTGACTATAGTTTTGTCCCACCCCTTGTGACTTGGTTCTCTAAAACTTCCTCAGAGAAGTGGACTTGTTGGCAACCCATTCAGGATCCCTCCTGTCTCTCGGGAGCTATTCCTATTCTTCATTCATTTTCCCCGGTCAATTTTTCTACTTGTAACCTCCGCTGTTCCCAAGAATTCATTCTCTGACTTCCGGGAACATGAACTTAGTGTATCTGACACACATCTGGTATTTCCCTATATCACTGCAGGACCCATCCCTGAGTCCGGGGATTTAGCTCAGTGGCACAAGCACCTGCCTGGCAAGTGCAAGGTTGTGAGTTAGATCCCCAGTGCCAAAAAAAAAAAAAAAAAAAAAAAAAAACAACTTTAAAAGAAGGTATAAATTTGCTTGTTTTTCAAGTTACCCCTAAAATATTTTGACTGGATTCTGGATTATTTCTCACTTAGCTAATCAAAAATTGTCATCCGTGAATTTTATGCCTTGTCTTTGTAAATTGCTCATGTCTTAAATTTTATTTAAGCACTTGTCTGTGTCAATTGCTTACGATGCATTGCCTTTTGTTAAAATCATGGTACACTTAAGTCGAGAACATGGAAAGATTATGATGTTTCTTTGATGGGATATTTTATTCCTGCTTTGTATATGCTGCACTTGGACTCAGTTCCTGAATTTTCCTTGGCCCAAGTGTTGCTTGCTTGACCTGATTGATGACTTGTGTAGCAGTGCCAGGGAAAAATAGTCAGAATGCCTCCTTGCAGACTTTGACATAAAATTTGTAAAATGGGTCTTTTATGAAATCTAGTTTGTATTTAGAAAATACACGTTCCTATTAATAAATCTTGGGACTTCACTGGACAGTTAAAAGACAATAGGCAGCAGGCAGTTATTCTTAAGAATTGAGGGACAGGTTTCAGTGGGACAGACTGGCCCCATCCTCCTCCACACCCTAGAGGAATGTCAAGACTGTCCTGCCTCGGTTTCCTTTCTGGTCTGATATTCCACTGATGAGGAGGCGATCTTAGCTCCTGAGGTTTCCCGCTCTCACCCTTCCAGGCTGAGGGAGATGACTCAAAGGCAAGCTGCATCAGCAACTCACTGTGAGCGTGAGAAGGAAAGACTTCCTTTTCCTGATCCCATTTCTCATCTTTTCCTGCCATACTGTACTTTCCTGTTTTTGGAAGCATAAAAGATTAGAAAGAGAGGAACCTTTTCTCTTCTATCCTGCCACTGAGAACCTTTAAGTTGTGCCCCATAGAAAATGAGTGTCTGTTAATACCAAAGACAGGGAAACCTTAGATGGAGACAGCTCAGACTTTTTCTGCCCCTTACAGAACTGTAACAAACAGTGGTCACTCTGCCAGCTAGTTAAACACCTTATAGCAGCTGCAATTCTTGCTGTATAAAATTTCCAAAAGCAGAGGATAGGTTCCCCAATAACTTCTGGTGAATCCCCACGGAAGCTAGTGGAACATTAACCAGACAAGCAGCTGGTTTCCCTTCCAGAGACAAACCTCTGGTTGCAGCCAGGCATGGTGGTGCACACCTGTAATCCCAGCACTTGGGAGGGTGAGTCAGGAGGATTACCATGAGTTTGAGGCCAGCCTGGGCTACATAAGTGAGTTCAAGGCCAGCCTGAATCACACAGGGAGGCCCTGCCTCAAACAAAACAAAACAAAACAAAACAAAACAAAACAAAACAATACAATGGTTGCATGAAAGCTAAGAGGACAATTGAGGAAGAGTCATGGCCAGGGTGACTCTCTGGCAGATAACAAAAGATTCCTTGGTGGAAGCTAGGTCCTGACAGCCTGACTGGGAAACCAGCAGAAAAAAAAAATCTCCATTTATCTATGACCCCTGCATGCACTTCTCAGTGATCTTCTGGCATCCTCTGTCTCACAGTTACCAGAGATAACACTGTTAGAGCCGTCTCTAAAGCCTCCATTAACAGTTGACTCTTCTCTCTGTTAGTAAGTTAGAAAGCCCCCTAAGTTTTTCTCCAACTTGCTGGGAGTTAATTTTAGAACTACCTCATAGTTAGACCACCCCTCCATCCAGGAGATCAGACTGAGGCAGCTTGCAACAACTGTTGCCCTTCTCAGAGGAAAACAGCCTATCGAAGAGACAATTTATTTTTGTGCCTTGTATATGCTAACTAATCTTTTCTTTTCTTTCACATGCACATGAAAAACCAGTAAATGTGTCTTCACTAACATGCAAATTGTGGTTGCTAGGCAATGGGTATAAGTTTAACTTGTGAGCTTCAGAGACAGAAATTTTAGAGTGGATGTTGAGTAAGGCAGCCTTGTCTTGCTGTCAGAGAAGGCTGCCTAGGTGATTAGGTGGACACCACGAATCTCTCGAATCTCTCGGGGACTTTGTTGCTCTAGGGCCCAGGGCAGGATTTCTCTGAGTCATTTACTTGACTCTATCTGTCTCAAGAAGTGATTTCTTTTGCAGGCTGAAAAGTATTCCAATTTGCTCCTTGATCCATTTTCCTTGCTCTCTTTCAAAGAGTTAGAAAGCATTGAACTATTAATTTCCCTTAGTTCACTGAAAAGAAAGGTTTGTGCTAATATTGTTTGGACAATTAAATGCAGATACCTTGTACTCTGAGCAACTAATTTAAAGATAACAATATGCTAAGTATGAACATTGTTACCCTCTAATTATCTTGTTTAAAATTTTGGGTTTTTTCTCTTAAAAAAAACTGGTACCATCCAAAACTAGTATCTAGTTAAACACACACACACACACACACACAGAATTTTAAAAAGAAAAGAAAAAAAAGAGAATTGGAAAGCAGTGGTTTAGACTTCCTGATTATTGGTCTTGCTAGCAATGCGTCCTTCTTTAAACATGACTGTTACAGTTGTACTCAATTGGCTCATGGTTTTGGAAACAGCTGCTTGAGTTAAAAATACAAGTTCCTGGGGAAGATAGGGTTGTGCAGTAAAAGCGGCTAGTCTGACACAAGGTATCTTCTATACTACAGATGGCAGCCACCTGCTCAGCAGTGGGGAACCTCAGGGGACACTTCCAGGACATAGAAATCAAGTAGAAATTGAAGGGATGCCAATTCTTTCTCTTGTATTTGAGTTGAGAGACTCAATCTCATATTCCTTTGGAATTTTTTTTTTCGGGACCAAGGATTGAGCTCACAACTTTGCACCTGCCAGGCAGATGCTTAAGCCACTGAGCCAAACTCCTGGCCCTACTTTTTTTGAGGCAGGGTCCCACTACATAGTTCAGGTCAGCTTTGCTCATGTTGTAGCACAAGCCAGCCTCGAACTCACAATGCTCCACCTACCTCAGCCTCCCAAGTGCTGGGATTAAAGGCATGCGCCAACATGCTCGGCTTGGAATGTATTCTTAAGTACTGGAAAATGTCTGACACTTACACATTAAAAAAAACATTTAATATTTTTCTGCCCCCCTGCATGGCCTGCCCACCCCCTAGAGCCAAAATGGAATGCAGAGCAAAGTATCAGTTGTGATTCTATTTCACAACTAGATTTGTATTACAAGAAACAGAGAAAATGGACAGAATTACTTTAGGTACTTTCCTTGCATTAAGAAAGTAATCCTGTAGCTGGGTGTGGTGGCGCACACCTGTAATCCCGGCACTGGAGGGGCTGAGGCAGGAGGATTGTTGTGAGTTTGAGACCAGCCTGGGCTACAGAGTGAGCTCAAGCCCAGCCTGGACTGCATAGTGAGATCCTATCTCAAAAAGACAAAAAAAATCCTTGCTTGTGTTCAGAATATAAATATAAACCACAAGAAAACCAATCACCTCCCTGAGGCACAGTTAGACGATCCCACTGTCACTGAAGCTGAGGTTGCTCTCTCTCATGCTTTAAGCCCTGATAATGAGGTTTCCAAGATGACCTTAATCTCCCTACTATTACTGGACTTGAGACAAGGTTTCCAAGATAACTGTTTTCCTTTTTTTTCTGTTTCTTTGAGACAGAGTCTCACTATGTAGTGCAGGCTGGCCTTGAACTCACTTACGTACCCCACGCTGGCCTTGAACTCACTTATGTACCCCACGCTGGCCTCGAACTCATGGTAATTCTCCTGCCTCAGCCCCCCGAGTGCTGGGATCACAGGTGTGTTCCACCATGCCCAGCTCCAAGGTAACTTTAATTAAAGATGCATTCACTATTACTGAACCCAAGGTTTCCCCTGCCTCTGTTTGGGTCCTAAGGGTGAGGCTTCTCATCAGCCTTAATGAAGGCTCTACAGGAGTCTGTCAATCTTTAGCTCATTTTGTTCAAACCCCTCAAGGACAGCAGTAAATAGTGAATATGGAACTACCCACATTCATGTGTCCTTTTCTCTCAATAACCTCAAACAGATCAACCAAGATCTAGGAAAGTTTTCAGGTGACCCTGATAAGTACATCGAGGTCTTTGGATGATTTACTTAAACCTAAGAACTAGACTGTAATGATGTAATGTTAAGCTTAAGTCAAACATTAACTTCTAACAAAAAACAATGGGTGCAGACTTTAATCTGTGAGTTTCTTAAGTGTATTGTAGATACCTGGGGACACATGCTTTCAGGGAGAGTTTAAGCAGAGCCCATCCACCACTGCTGCAGAGGGAAGTTACCTAGGTGACTAGACAGAGAATCTAAAACGCCCCAGAGATCTTTGTCCTAGGGCTGTGGTTTCTTTTGGAGTATTGCCTATCTCTGTAGTAGATCTCTTTTTCAGGATTTTAGAACTTTTTGATTCAAAGTCATTTATTAGAAAATAAGCCCTAAACAATATAGTTAGAGCACTTTTATTTGCTCTCTCTTATTCTCTTTCAAAAGGTTAAAAAGCAGTCGTTCGGGTTCTTTGATTATTAGTTTAATTTTCTGCTTGGCAGTGGAGTTGGAGTCAATCATAGCTTTTATCTCTGCAGGCATGTTTTGCTAAGGATTAGAGAGCCACCCTGGGAAAGCTCACGATCTTGTCTTTCTGCACCTGAGATGGGTAAGATTTAGTTCTTGTGTGACACTCGAAGTCACTCTTCTGCCCCTTCTCTACTGCCCTGCCCCTGAGAAATAATGAAGTTTACAACAGTATTTGGTCCAAGGAAATTCTGTCCTTTGTGGCTGCTGGATTTCAGGATCAAGTTTCCAAAAGGGTGAGCTTTCCCTCCCGAGGCCTTTTCAGAGTGAAGCTCACCTTCACTTACCTCTGGGCCATATTAAAAAACTGGTCTACAAGCTGGGCATGGTGGCGCACGCCTTTAATCCCAGCACTTGGGAGGTTGAGGCCGGCTTGTTGTGAGTTCGAGGCCGGCTTGGGCTACAACGTGAGCGCAAGGCTGTCCTGAGCTACACAGTGCGACCCTGCCTCAAAAAACCAGGGCCGGGAGTTTGGCTCAGTGCCTTAAGCGCCTGCCCTGGCAGGCGCAAGGTTGTGAGTTCAATCCCTGGTGCTGGAAAAAAAAAACAACAACAACAACAAAAACTGGTCTACAGTTAATCCTGAAACTCTCGAAGAATAGATGTACAAGTTTTAGTTCAAGTACATCTGCCTTTCAGTCCTTAGGCAGAATGGGAGATTAACTCCTCTTCCCTCTCTCCTGAAGAATGACGCTGTTTTTATAGCACAGGGCAGACTGACTGACTTTTTTCATCTTTTTGAGACAGGGTCTCACTATGTAGTGTGGGCTGGCCTTGAACTCGCTTTGTAGCCCAAGATGGCCTGGAATTGACAGTGATCCTCCTGCCTCAGCTTCCACAGTGCTGGGATTACCACACCCAGCATGACTGGTTTTTATAGCACAGATAAGTTCACTGATAGAACAAAACATTCCTAGGAAACCTTGTGAGTTTAATGACAGTTTTAAATGGGAAGGGGGATTAAAGAACAGGCACAGCCCCAGTTCCCAGGAGACTGTCTCTCATGCCATGACTTCTCTCTCGAACATCTTGCCGGGCCAGCCCACTAGTCTCGGAGTTATGCTGAGTCTCTGAAAAAGGAAGGCCTGCAGCTCAATATGGTCCAAGGATCACAGGATCCCAAGCAAGGGCCCAGGCTCACGGTGAGAGCAGCTAACCCCGTTCTGGCTACTCCCTCGCATCTCCAGTCTGCCACTACTGGCAGTGGACAGGGTGAAGTCTAAGGGACACCTGAGGTTGGGCACAGGAAAAGAAGAACAGACAGGGATGCCTTTTTCCCTTGTTTCTTTTCAAAATGGTGAAAAAACTGCCATAGGTATCATCTGCAGCAGGACAGGTTGGAGCCTGGACAGGCCTTCTTCCCTTACTGTCTGGAACTCATACTTAGCTCCAAAGAGGCTGCCTCTTCTCTTTCTACACCCAAACCTGACCTATGTACTCCCACCCTGGAAACAGTCTGTCCCTTTAGAGGGAGCAATTTCCCCTTAGGGTTGGGAAACTACTGAATGAGAATTCCCTTGCTAAACAAAGGAGCAGTTGCCTGGGGACATTTATAACAGTCTTTGTCCACCAATGGGGCCAATAATTTACATGTGGTGTCAAAATAGCAGTTGGCTATCTGCTGTGACTATCAAACAACTATCACTATCAAAGCAACAATAAGAAGCCTGTACAGCTGGGTATTCCAATCAGATAAACCATCAACCCAGGGCCGATCTTAAAAACTGTCTTTGCTTTCACAGGTGTAAAAGATTCTGATTCTTATTAGAAGATATCTCTGTTAATTGATCTACAAAAGCTTCTGATTAGTCCATTTATAGTTACAAACTTAAAAACTGTAAAAGGGTAATTCAAATTGGCCACAGACATCTGAGCGCATTCTGGTCTGTAACTGTATGGGTCTGACCCTGTGTCCTCCCAAAGTCTCCTGTAATCGTGGCATGGACTGGGCTGAGTCTGGTGTTTGTGACTGGTCTGTGGTCTGGGGCTGGGATTGGTGATGTGAGTGTGCACCGCCCAGGGGTGGAGCCGACACACAGTGGAAGGGCGGGAGGGATGCGTGTCTTCCCTCTCCCTTTCTCTCGCTCTCTCTTGCCAGTTTGCCTTGCTGTTTGGCAGCCACCATGAGTGGCTGCCTCACCACACCATGCTGCCTTGGCGCCAGCTCCAAGAACTGTAAGAAATAAACCTTTCCTTACCTGATTTTGGGCATCTGGTATTTTGTCTCAGCAACAACTGAAAAGTAACTAAGACAGTAACAAACGTCTCGTGTGTGTCTGTCTGTCTCTTCAATTTGTGGCTGGTTGTAACATCTATATCTGTGGCGGTTTTTTTTAGCTCAACAATTTATTCTTGGCCAGGTGTGGTTTTGCATACCTGTAATCTCAGCTGAGGCAGGAGAATCACCATGAGTTCAAGGCCAGCCTGGGCTACATAAGTGAGTTCAACGCCAGTCTGTACTACATAATGAGAATTTGCCACAAAAAAAAAAACAAACAAACAAAAAAAAACCACAGTTTTTTCTTCTTATTGCTTTTTTGGGTTTTAAAAAATATTTATATCTATAATTTAAGTTAGCTTACAGATATGTGTCATTAGAGTTAAGGATATACTTCCAACCAGGTTCCCAGCTGATCAAAATGATATGAATACTGGTTTCACAAATGCAATGCATATTGTTGTCTGTGCATAATAAACAGGGAGTCTTTTATTGCTCAAGAATAATGTGTTAATTGTCATGATCAGGTTTTCATAAGTCATCTGAAAAATTTGTTAAGATATTTAAATGGGGCTCCTTTAGGCTTGGGAAACTGCTGGACAAGAGTCCCCTTGGTGAATAAAGAAGCAGCTGCCTGGGAACATTTATTCCAGTCCTTATTCTCTAATGGAACCCCAATAATTTCCTTCACCTTATGAGAGACACACACCAATCAATATTTCTAAACATATTATTGTGATATATTTACATTGATTATCATCAAAAGGTTAAGTTTTCTGTGGGTAAAACAATAAAGTTTTATTAAAAGATGCCCTTTGTACACTACTAAATTGAGAGGCCAAGGTTTTCATATAGCTGTGACTCTCATTATTGCTAATTTCATGGTGTACTAAATGTATTCATGACTTCTGGGTGTACAGGTCTTCCAACATGTGAAACTAAGATTATAATGATAACCTTTTCTTTTAGACTCAGATATCTGCCTTTCTCTTGTGCTTCTGCTACTTGTGATAAGAGGTACATGTCAATCCATCATTAGATCACTGGTCAAGTGATAGTTTTTTAAAAACTTACGTGATGTGTAGGTTATAAATGTGTCACCACACTTAGAGATGCTCAGGCACCAAGCAGCCCAAACAAAGTCACATACTAAAAATTAGAGGCCAGACATTATAAACTTCTAAGGTACATTTATAGACAGGTGCATTCTCCTTGGATGGCATCCTATTGAAGAATGACAAACTAGATGACAGTTTCTTTGTGTCATTTAATGTCTTGTGATCAGATGGAGATGTTTGACTAAAAAGGCTATTTTTTTGCACAAAATGCTAAATACTTTTTTATTTTTTTATCTACAAAGAATCTACATAAAATTCAATAGAACAGACATGCAGGTTTAGCAAGGTCATGGTACAAGGTCACAAAGCCATATACAGAAATCTAGTGTTGGCCTATATACAAGCAACGAACAATTCAAAAGTAAAATTGTAAAGGCACAAGTTACAACATCACAAAAAACCTTAAAGTAACATTACTGTCTAAATCTACCAAAATGCATTCATTATCTGTATCCTAAAAACTATAAATAGTGATCAAAAGTACCCAAACACAAAGTGGAGAGAGACTGTGTATGAATTAGACAAATACCAAAACGTTTATTCTCCCTAAGCTTATCTATAGATTCACCTCAATATCTATCAGAATTTCATCAGAATTCTTTTTTTTTTCAGTGAAGGGAGACATTGAATTTACTTCTGGGCAGGCCATGTGGATGACAAAGGAGGTCATTGTGCTGTTTTTAAAAAGGCTATTCTATACTAAGATAAACATTTAAGCATGTTACAAAAATGATGTCATCGAGAGCTGTCATGGGCCAGGAGAAGAATCAAGAAGCCAACCCACCCTCCTGTGAGCCAGTGGCAGCCATGTGGGTCAGGAGGAGAACCTCGAAGCCAACCTGCCGTCCTGCGAGCCAGCCAGCATGCAGCAAGAAGACAAGTAAGCTCCGCCTCTCCCTCCCTCTCCCTGTAAGCAACTAATTGATTCAGAGAAACACAGGCTGAGATGATAGTAACTGAAATTATAAAAAACTTAATTCTTGGGTTGTTTGATTAACTTTGCAGACCTAAAGCCAGTAGTCTGAGCATCTATTTAGAGAATAACAATATGTAATATAGCAACTATGGTTAATTTCCTTCAGTCTTGTTTTTGAAATCCAATATTGTTCTCACTATTTTGTTTGTTCTGTTTTGTTGTCTTGTTTTATTCCCTTTAAAATAAAAAATAATGTCATCATGATTGTTATGCTAAAATAATATATGTGGCTTTCAGTCTCAAATTTTCTCTGCAAAACTGTAAAACTGTTGTCTGTTAATGTTGTGCAGGGGTTCAACTACTAAAACAGCCATGGTTGGCAAGGAATAACAGTCCTCTGGCTATGCTTTATATTTCAAAGTGCTTGGTATTCAGATGAGATTATAACAGTTAAACCCACTGCTCCCTCTGCAGTACTGATGTAACTGACCTTCTCTTTTGGGTGTTTAGCAATTGAAGTTTGGACATTAAAACTAGAAAGATAATCGAGCTCAGAAGTTAGGCAATATTTTGGCCCTGACCCTCCAAAGTCAACAAGGACCCAGGGCATTAATGAACCTTTTCTGCAGGATTCTACAGTTTTGGTGAGTCACCTAACCTCCTGAGCAGGGAGATTGCTAGACTCCAGAGAAGGAGAATCAACAAGTATACAGTGTGCCCAAGGAGACTCACCAAGAAAAAAATATCTCCCATGCTTTCATAGAAAGCAATATTGTCAAGCAAGACCATGATTTATCCTGATGCCTGACACTGACAGAGGAGCTGAGAGATTCTGTACATGGTTCCAAAAGTAATGCCTGAAGAAACTTAACTGACCTTGATAGACAGCAAGAGGTTAATTTTGGTTAACACAGTGTTATGGTTTGTGTCTGAATGTCCCCTCAAAGCCTCATGCAGTCATGGGGGACAGGCTTTTCAGAGGTAGCTGAATCTAGAGTTTGTGATTGGCTCATTGCCTAGTGCTGGGGTTGGGGGTGTGAGCGTTTTACTGGCCCATAGGGTGAAGAGATTACATACAATGTAAGAGAGAAAAAGAGGCTTGCTCCTTCCCCTGTGATCTTGCTGCTTTCACTGTCTTCTGCTGCCAAGAATGGTTGTCCCTTTGCCATGCCACTCTGCCTCGGAGCCAAGTGATTATGAACTGAAACCTCTGCAAACTGTGAGCTAAATAAACCTTTGGGTCTCTAAACTTTGGGTGTTGGGTATTTTGTCTCAGAAATGAGAAAAGAAACTAAAGAACATTGGTCTCACATTAACTTAGTCTTAAACACAGAACAGAAAAGTATAGCCAAAAGATGTATTAAAATGATACCATAGGGACAGGGATTTATATCGGTGTCCTAAGCGTCTGCCTGGCAGGTGCAAGGTTATGCGTTCGATCCCCAGCACACACAAAAAAAATACTAATAAAAGCTAGTTATTTAAAGGGGCTGTGATTGCTGACCTCTTGCAGTTTCCACCAGTAACAAATTACTGTCATTGTTCATTAAACCAGGAAAAGCTACAGTGGAATCTATAAGAGTTCAACAAGTGTCTTCAAATTCCTTCTACCTATCTTCTTGCAATTAAAACAAGAGGGACTTATGGCACAAAGTATCATACTTACAATAACCTCCATCAGAAGAGGGGTCTAAGAGCCAACTGGGTACAATTTCTATTCTAGTCCCTTAAAAGCAGTTTCTGGATGTGGCTCTTTCCCCAACCTGCTTTTCCATTCTGGTGCTCTTGCTTTGATTATATATGATTTAGTTTCTTAGAAATTTTGTTTATTCTTGCTTAGAGGCTGCCAAACTCCAAGTGATCATGCAGCTGGAGCCAATGACAAACATGCCAGATTTATTTTACTGGGATCCACTAGATCAACCTTGTAAAGGGAGTTCACAATTGGTAAACTGCATCATGGCTTCTAGCCAAGGCCCACTAGATTAGCTCTCTGGAGAAGGCCCTGACTGCAGTTTCCCCTACACCAACATTTCTCAGCTTGAAGCAGTTAGATGGAACTGATGCCCCTTCTTCACTAACTGCAGTTAGAGGGTACCTCTACAGAGGGGGGACTATTATAGATACATAAGTAGAAATACTGTAGTCAGTCAGACAGGGCTGGATCCTCAAGGGAGTCAGTGCAGAAAACACAGCACTGCTGGGGCTAGAGGCCCATCTGAAGATTAAAGCCACTATGGCCAGATTTACATAGTTCCCTAAGGGATAAACAGATGCTCGAGATTATTGGTACCACCCTTTGAGATTTCCTGTATAAATAAACCATTATCTCATTAGGGGTGGGCCATCCTCACACATCTACTAAAACTAAGGCTACTGAAACTAAGAAGACTAAGACTAAAACTACAGACTATTGACCAGGGTTAATGATGTCACCCACATGCCCCTGTTACTGTTGGATCAATATTACCCAAACAATTATACTTGTAATCTTACTGGTTAATCATAGTTTTGATCCATGTTGTACCCACCCCTAGTGCTCTGTACAACTACCTCAGAGAAGTGGGCTCATTGGCAACCCATTGTGGACACTTCTTGTTTCTCGGGAGTTATTCCTATCCCCCATGCCCCTATTTCTATCCCCCATTCCTTTTCCCCACGAATTTTCCTACTTTTAACCTCCGTTGTTGCTTAGAATTCATTCTCTGACTTTGGGGAACATGAACTTGGTGTAACTGACATCTAGCATTGCCCATATATCAACTCCATTGAGAAGGCTGTGCACCTGGGGACCTGGGAAATCTCTATACTTTCCTCTCAGTTTTCCTATGAAATGAAGGCCTTTACAAACAAGATTGTTGGTCATGCAAATAAGCATCTGAAAAGATGAATTTTGCAACTGAAATTTGTTAAAGAATTTTAATATTGTAAGGACACAAAATCACGAGACATAAGTTCCTTTGGCTAATATTTTTCTGTTGGGAGCCACTGAGCTAGTGATCATTCACACGTGTGGAACCAAAAGCACGAGTGTCTGAACAGGAGTGCCCCGAGGACACGGAGCCCCTGAGAAATGCCCTGAGGGCATGGAGTGCTGGAGGCGAACAGGTGTTCCAGCCCCAAGAAAACAGGAAAACAAGGGGTATAAGAAGCAAGCCAGTTAAGTAAAGGGGCATGGTTCAACAAGTGTATAAATAAGTGCATTGCAGTGAGTGATCAGTCTCTTCCTCCCATCTGGAAGAAGGCTCCACATGACCCCAGCCTTCTGTCTCTATCTTTATTTTCCTCACCCTCTCATTGTCCCCCATGGGAACTTAGAGAGCTCTCTCGGACACCGACATACGGCACCCAAACATGGAGCAGGGTAAGAGGAAGTAGCAGGTGAGGGGCCGCTTCTCAATGAGCACACACAAAGAGGGGGAGTGCATTGATAGTCGGCTCATCAGGTGCTAAATTTGGGGCAAGAGAGAGAAAAGCCAGCCAGAGAGAAAGAAGAGTTCACTAGGAGCCAGAGAGAAAAAGAAACGAATCCACTAGGTCCAAAGAGAGAGAAGTGAGCTTACTAGTGCCAGAGGGAAAGAAAGTATACTGAATTTAGTGAGTTTTAAATATGGGACAAGTAGTTCTCAAAGAACATGTATATAGAAATGATGTATATGAATGTTTATAGAAATATTTGTTGTATTTTTCATTTCTTATTTACTTTACTTTTGTGAATTTGCTTTAGAAAGTGTTTTTCTGGCCAGATGACCATAAAGGAATTGGCCCAGGGTGCTACTTTAAAGCCAGGTCCTAATCAGAAGAGAGATGGCGGAGCAGTCGCCCCCACCCCAGTAGAGCACAGTCTCTCTCATTTTGTTCAGTTAGGTGGGGAAGGAGTGGTGGAGGCCAGGAAAGAGCCTTCCACACTGAAGAAATGTCTCATAGTGAATTCTGTTTTACAGTGCCCAATAAATTTAGTTGAGCCACAAGTGGAGATTTCTGCCTTTTTGTCTTGGAGAAGTTTTGTTGCACCACAGGGTGAAAATGTCTTTTCTCAGGGAGTAGAGCTGTTTTTCTCTCTCCTTTACGATTAGCATTCAAGGAAGTCATTGCAAAGGATATATTGATCAGAGAGGGTACCTTTGCTGCAACAAATCATTGACTATTTTTGAATTGCAAGTCTATGAGCAGAATTAGCTGCCACCAGGGCTTTGAGGGGACTTCCCTCGAAGGATGAGACATCCCTTAATCTGCCCTCTGTTCGCCAGGGTCCTAATAAACCTTTACAGGATTTTGTGACTCACTTGTTGCAGGCTAGTTGGAAAACTGTAAGGGATACAGAGACTAATAAGTTGATGGTTCAGCAGTTAGAATTTTAAAATGCAAACAATTGGTGTCAAGAGGCTTTAAGGGCCCATGAGAAATGGGCCACGCTGGCTGAGATGATTCGAATTTGTGCTGACATTTGTCCTTCACAGGGCCGGGGGGCTGCCTTGGCAGCAGCTGTTCCTTGGATTAGTCACTCACAGCCTTGAAACAAGATTACCTGTTTCAGCTGTGGAGGCAGAAGACATTTTGCCCAAAACTGCTTTGCTGCACCTGTGAGGGCGGCACAGCTGTCACTGGTTCCTCTAACAAAACCTGGTGTTCGTATATGGTGCAGACGAGGGTATCATGGGGCAAATGAGTGCAGATCTAAAACTAATGTGGGCTGTCAGCCTATTTCAGAAACTTCCAGCAGGGCTTGCTCCAGCCCCACCAAACAGTGGGGACACATTCCTCCCCAACCTTACCCTCCAGTGCCAAGCACACTCTGACCTCTGGTGAGCGAGCAACAAAAAACCGCGGAGGCTGGGACCTTAGTCCCTCCTCCAGATTTGTACTGACTCCTGAAAGGGAGCACCAAGTTGTTCCTGTGGGAGTCTATGAGCCTTTGCCTCCTGGAACGGTGGGTCTCCTGCTAGGCTGAAGCAGTCTCATCTTAAAAGGTCTCAGGTATTGCCTGGTGTCATTGATACTGACTACACAGGGCAAATCAAGGTTATGATTCAATCCATTATAGACACTATTGAGGTCACACCAAGCTCTGATATTACCCAATTAGTCATTCTTCCTCTAATAAAGACTGGAAAAATTACAAATAAGGAAAGGGGATCCAAGTGTTTAGGGTCCTCTGATATACATTGGCTTCAGCGGCAGTGGTTATGCCAATTCTCGCCCTCTTGGCAAACTGCATTAGTGAACTTCCCTGGTGTTACTGATTGTCTTCACCCTCCAGGCAAATTAATTCCATTTGCTCCCCTCACAGCTTTTGCTTTCCCTTCTAAAAGAAAGATCTTCCTAGTGGACAATGGAAGGGACTTAATCGGCTACGCACTTGGGGTAGAGGGTAGGACTACGTTTTTCCAGAAAACGCTGAATGGCCTATGTGGGTACCAAAGCATGCTGTCCAGTTGTCTCAAGAACCCAGATTCAGAGAAGAAATTGATTCCACTGTTCAAAAAGCTGAAAACACCAATGCCTCAGAGACCAGGCCACTGATAGACAAGGATAGGGCTGGGCCTGACCTGGGGCTAATTAAAGGAATTGTCCTAGGATGCCCAGGAAATGGTAACCAAAAATAGGTCTGAGTAAGGTGATAAAGTGTATAGAGATAACTGAACTATAAGCAATGTGGAAGAAAGGGACATGACAGAAAATTATTGATGTTCTTAAGACAAAATAACACACAAAAATATAGATTAACTATAGATAAAAGTTTAACAATCTCTAATTGACTTACAATAAAATTTGAATATTCTATTCATAGTTATAAATTCTTAAAATAGTAAAAGTGATATTATAATTTGATCTGGTTAAAATATATTTGAGATATTTGAGTGCACTCTGATTTTGTAAGATGTTTTGACTGTTTGCTAGTCTGCTTGCATATCTGTTTGTCTGATTTTCAGTCTGTAAAGTTGTATGTTGGTTTGTCTGTTTGTCATATATGTAAACGGCTGTATTTTATTTGAGCTCAACTTTTTTCTTCTTTTCCTTTCTTCTTTTACATTTTTGAAATATTTGGGTTGTAGATTTAAAACTATGTGTTACTAGCTGGTCAAAATAATATCAAAATGGGTTTTCTCAGAGGGTATCAAAAATTTGCGAAGGTAACTAAGGTGACCTTTTGGGCTTGGAGAATTATTGGTTAGGGTTCCCTTTGGTGAATAGAGGAGCAGCTGCCTGGGATAAATCTCAGTCTTCGTTCATTAACAGGAAGCCCCAGTGAGCTCCATAGCCTTATGGAAGACACCCCAATAAATGTTATTAAAAATATTGTAATATGTCTATGTTGATCACCAAGAGGATTAAGTTGTCCAGACAATAGTGATTTTTTTGATTTAAAGATGTTCTTGCACAAAGGTTTTTATATGGCTATAATTTACTGTTACTGTTTTTGTAGCATATCGAATGTATTCATGCCTGCAGATACGCAGGTCTTCTGCAGTGTGAAACAAGGACTGTGTGCAGCCCTGCTTTTCTTTCAAATTCAGACATTCATCTTTGATAGTATACATCCCCTTAAAGGTCAATTAGGTAAAAGTTTCTTAAGTATTAGATAAGGATAATTTTTAAAAGGGGGGGAGGAAATACTGTGTCAAAATGAAAATTTATGTTATAACATGTCAGCATGATTATCATGCAATTTTATGTATGGTTTTTGATTTCTATTTTTTTGTGTAAAATATGTGACTTATCTGTTAATATTCTTTAAGGATTCAAGTACTAGAATATCCATGGTTGTTAGAGAATAAGGGTTTTAAATCATGTCCAAAGGTACTTGATATTCAGATAAGATAGTAACATCAAGTTTACTACCTCCACTACAATGTAATATCATTAACCTTCTGTCGAGATATCCTATAATTTGGTGAGTCCCCAGTCTTCTGATCAGGGAGGTCATGGGGCCACAGAGGAAGGTGATCCGTGATGTATGGTATGCCTGAGGAGAGTCACTAGGGAGGAAAATCTCCCAAACTTCACAGAAAGTCACTTGATCAAGCAATGGCTGTGACTCATCCAGATGGCTGACACTGACAGAAACACTAAGAGGTGCTGCACATGGTTCCAGGATAATTCCTGAGGAGACTTAACTGACCTTGAGAGATAGCAACAAACTGATTTTGAGTGGTACAGGTCTCACTTTAACCTGGTCTTAAACATCCAACAGAAAAGTATAACCATAAGGAAGAAAGTTGTCTGCAGAGCCTTCAAACACAGCTCCTCCAAATTCAACTGGATCAACTACAAACACACAGGGGGAGATGTTGGGAGCTGCTGAGCTGATGATCATTCACACGTGCAGAGCCGAAAGCACAGGTGCCCGTACAGGAGTGCCCCGAGGGCACCGAGTGCCTGAGCAACACCCTGGGGGCTTGGGGTGCTGGAGGGGAGCAGGTGTCCCAGCCCTGAGAGCACAGGACACAGGCAGAAGAAGCGGGCTAGTTCAGCAAAGGGGCGTGGTGTGACAGGTGTGTAAATAAATGCGTTGTGGGGTTGAGCAGTCCTTCCCTTCCATCTGGAGAAAGGCTCTGCCTGACTCCAGCTTTCTGTCTCTTTTATTTTCTTTATCCTCATTGTTCTTCCCCCTGGGAACCTAGCTCTCCCAGACACCCACATTTTTCTAACATAAATTAACCAGTTTAGTAACTTATATTAAGATAAAAATAAAATTTTATCTATGTTGTAAAATCTAAACTTCAATAAAAAAAATTTAAATAAGTATCTTCCTTCAAAATAGCAGGCTTGCGGGGTATGGTGGCACCTGCCTGCAATCCCAGCACCTGGGCGGCTGAGACAGGAGGCTCTGCAAGTCTAAGGCTGGCCTGGGCTACATAGCAAGACCCTGTCTCAAAAAAACCCAAAACAAACGAAGGCATGCTTTTAGCTTTTAAATATGGTCTTCATGAGTGTAGGGGGAAAAAGACATTTTCAGTTCAATAACAGCTGAAGGAAAATTATGACAAAGGCAAACAAAGGCATGAAGAGAGTTAGGGATTGTGGGGGTGGGCTCAGTGGTGCCGCACTGGCCTAGCGCAGGCAAGGCCCTGGGCCCACTCTCCAGCATCACCACCACGAGAAAAGAAAAATGAGTAGAAAAAGTTTTTTTTCTGTTTCCTTAATGTCTTTAATGTACTATCAAAGGCAAAAATAACTCTCCATTGTGGGAGTTTGGAGACGGAAATGAGCTGTTTTCGAGTCCTTTCATAAACTCACCAGCTTCCCATCTTCCCCAGGGCATTCGGGAAGGGCTGGCTCCATCCACTCCAGGTTGGCCTGGGGTCCCTAGAGCTCACCTTTGCAAAACAACTCGGGAATCTGGCCAGCCAAGCGTGGGCAATCCTGTGGCCAGAGGGAGAGTTCAGGAACGGGGTCGGGGAGGAGGCATCTCTGGGGCTTCTGAGGACACAGTTTCTTCTTCTTTAGGAGTGAGCCGCCTCTCCCTTCTCTCTCTCCGTGCGGGAACCCAGCTCCCCTTTCTTGGATGTGTCCTCTCTCTGGACAGACTTCCCCATGGTGCCCTCCGTTTGTCCGCATGTGCTCTTCCCAGTGGTTCCCCTGGGCTGTAGGGTTCTAGGGTCCCAGGCCGCAGTTGCTGAATTCAGTCTCCAGTTCCCTGAACCAAAACTTCAGCCCTGGCCTGGGGCCGGCCACTCACTGGGTGCAAGAACTCAGGCTTTCTGTGCCACCGGTCTCCTGGTTCCTCCACGGCTGGCTGCAGGCACCCCGGACCCAGTGCACAGCTCTGAAAACCGCCCCACCCTGACTCCCCTGCACCGGGAGGCCTCTGTCTGTGGCTGATGGAGAGTATAAGCCAGCTGGGAGCTGGGAATGACCTGACCTTCAGCCCTTAACAGCAGGTCTGGGCAGTGAGCACCTGCAGCAGCAAACACTTCCGCTCAGTCACTGGAAGACAGGAAAGGTTTTTTGGGCTCAGTTTTGGAGGTTTTAGTCCATGGTGGGTTTGTCCATTGCTTTTGGGCTACGAGGAGGCTGCACATCATGGTGGGGGACAGGACGTGCACACAGTGACCAGCCCCGCCGCGGCTCCCCATTTCCTTGCAGCACCCTGGGTCTGAGCCTTCATGCAGGCCCTCAAGGACACTCAGGTCGACTAGAGCAGCTGCTGCATGCTCTCCTCCGCCCACGCACAAATTCTTCCCTGCTTTGTAGAAGCAGTGAGTTCTTAGAACAAAGCTGTAAGGGACTTTATTTTACAAAAGGTACTATTTTACAAAACTGTCATTTTATACCCAGAAGATGTTGAAACTTGGAAGGAAGGCAAGAAGAAAGGAAGGGAGGGAGGAAAGAGTGAGAGTGGGTGGGGATATGGAGAAGTCTGGACATACAAAGGAACGAGGTATCTCGCGTAGATCTCTTCTGAGGGCAGGGAATATACATTTCTGCAAAATACCAGTGTTCTTGATTCTTCCATATTTTAAAGTAACATACTTCCTGGGACAAAAGTGTAGCTAATGCCCCAAACCTATAACTTCCTGTCATTTTAGGTACTATATGCTACATGACATTGGTCTAGTGAGAGAACCAGGCCCAATCATTTGAATTGTGTTCAACATTTAAATTTTTAGTTAATATTTCAGATTCAAGGGGCGCGCCTATAATCCCAGCACTCAGGAGGCTGAGGCAGGAGGATCACCACAAGTTCAAAGCCAGCCTGAGCTACATAGCAAGACCGTGTCTCAAAAAAAAAAAAATCAGATCTAAATTGAATCAAGTGTTGATTAGCAGAGAGATGACATATTTGGCATCCACTCGGGGACATGGACTCCAGGGGCGAGGAGTTTCTAAGTATGACGCAGTTCCACAGCCAGCCAAGGGCTGCTGACACAGGAGCCAGGCTGGGCTGGGGAATTAGGCGACTTGGTACGGGAATTACTTCTGTGATATCATCTGTGCTGTGCTGCCAGGAAATGTTCTGAAAATACCCTTCTCCGGAAGAGCTGTCCGATGAGAGAAGCCAGCGCTCCGAGGCGGTTCTCCCCAGTGCCTGTCCCAGCGGCCACACCTGCGCTTCTGTGAGAGCCGCTGCTGAGAAGCTGGGAAAGACCTTCCCACGCAGCCTGGGGTACACGTGTGTCTTGACCACTGCCTTGGTGGAGAAGCATCAGGTCACTAACCCAGAAGAGCTCAGAGGGCCCAGGCCCCGACTGGGCCGCTCCTCCGGGAACAAGACAGGCCACACTGCCCAGGGCCCAGGGAGCACCAGGCCACAGAGCCACCCCGCGGGCCGGGCCTTTCACGTGCTGGTGCCACTGCAGACCCAAGCCGTGTGCTCCAGTTGGGCCGTTTGTCACCAAGGATCTGAAAGTTTCTTTTTTATTGCTCTCTTTTTCTTGTCTTTTCTCTCTCCTTTGTTCTCTTCCTGCCTTCCTTTCTTCTTTCCTTTCTTTTTTCTTTCTTCCTTTAAGAAGATCAGAAGGGCCAAACTACTTCCACAAAGCTCCCATTTGAAAACTGATTCCTGAGTCTAAAACCTGGGATGGTTAAAGGCTTAGTATTTTACTAAGTTTAAAATCTGTGTACTCACAAATAGCTCACTCTCATGAGGAAAATTTTTTGCCAGCCTAAAAAAGATCAAAAATTAGTTTTAAAAAATTCCAACAATCCCACCAATAGTCCTTTAAAACACCATATCATTTGGTTAATCAAGCCATTACTGTTGCTTTAAAAGATAGTCCAAAATGTTAGAGTACAACATTTTCCTCAAATCTAAATTCTGAGTTCTTTGTTTAAAAAGGTCATTACATATTTCCTGGAACTGGTATGAAAAAGCACTCATCCCTCTCTGCTTTGGCAAGCCTTATGAAAACATTAGGCTTCCTCGCTGC
>RJWM01030647.1:0-23204 GCA_004363535.1 Dasyprocta punctata
GTTTTTGTTTTTGTGCTTTTGTGATTTTTTTGATACTTGCCTAACATGCATATGCTGTACAAATAGTTAACAGGGAAATAACCTGAGATTATGGCTAGCTTTGTTCAATGTTTTAAGAAATTTTCATGAAAAATCCAAGCATAATTGTTAAGATCACAGGTATTAGGTTCATGTAAGTAGAATACAAGTTTTATGAATGGAAAATAAAATAAAATGTATATGGAAAAGCAAAGAAACTAGACTAAGTAAAGCGATGTGGGAGAAATCACTCATTTTAAGATGCATCATAGACTAGTGGTGAGGACTGTATAGTGCTAGTGGAGGGACAGAGAGAGATCAGTGGGACAGAACAGAGAACCCAGAAACAGACCCATCACAGCCAGCAGAGTTTGGAGAGGTGCAGAGCAATCCAATGCAGGAAGGAAGGAGTTTTTGTAACAGACACTGTTAGGCAGTTGGACATTTGGAGGTAAATAAATAAGTAAACCTAGATCTATACAACGTTTATTTCAAGAAAAGAGAAGACAACTGCAGGACCCAGGGCTTAGTGAAATGCTGTTCGATATGACAGTGAACTCCCAGTACCCACCAACAGCAGGCCAAGTAATGGGCCAACTCCAGGGTCCACAGCAGACAGTTTCAGAAAGTTCCTCTCCCAGGCCTTGTCTGGCCATAGCACATGAGTCACAGAACCCTGAGTGGTAGCTATTGTCTTTTTGGTGTTGTGAAAGTATTACCCCTTCTCCAGCCTGGCTTGTGCAGTCGGTTCCCTCCCAAAGGTTATCCCCTTATCAACTTTATCTACTGTCACCATGATCATGAGCTGGCTCTTTAGTCTCCTGGAACTATTTCTGCCCACCATACATGGTCTGAATTTTACCTGGAATGGTGGACTGCACACCTGTTCCCACACATGTTCCAATCTGTCCAGCCTTTCTGTACCCCTGCCCTTCGCTGCCATTCCTTGCCTCCCTGACATTGGGTTGATGATGCTGGCCATGGAATGTTGACTGATATGATGTGAGCAGTCTTCAATGTGCTTGTGAGTGTGATGTTTTCTTCTTGAGTTTCTGTTGTTACCCCTAAAGAAGCCTCAGACAGCTCCCAGTACAGGGAGGATAAGACCTCAGTCAAAGCCACGTGGACCCGCACACGCATGGCTTTCCTGTTGTAAACCACTGCTATTCTGAGGCTGTTCATTATGTAGCAAAACCTGACTAACATACTTGCCTAAACTACTGCCTCAGCCTTTTAAAATACAGTACAAACTCCACCACCTCTTTAAAGCCATCCCACATTTTTCCAGACAGAAGAGCTTTTCTGGTCTCTGAATCATCACTGCAGATTAATCATGCTGTCGTCTTTGGGAAGGGGGTGGTCCAGCCAATGAGCTGCAAAGCCTCCAGGCACCCAGCTTACCAGGCAATGGATGAAACACAGACGGTAACAATAAATAGCTCTACTATGCACCAGGCTTTGTGCTAAACACTCTATACATATTAACCCTTCTAATGAGTAGAGCCTGCTACCTGAAACCAAAGCCCAGAGAGGTTAAGTAACTGACATGTGCAATGGGATGCAGACATAGAAATCAAATGCAGAGCTCTGGCTGTGGGACCCACTCATTTTAAAGTACACCATCACCTGCCACACCTGCACACAACCCAAATGCCTACTTCTCCTACTGCCACTTGCTCACTAGTCCTCACTGCTGGGTTAGAGTTAGGGTTAGGGTTAGTTGGGGTGGTTTTCTCACTAAGGGTGGAGGTTTGGCTGGAATCCTTTCCAGATCCAGGAATCTGGCAATAAGCTGCCTGATATACTTGCTCTGACAGTGGTCATTTGGGTAAAATTATCCCAGAACATGGATAGCAGGACCTCAAGGGCTTATTGTATTGCACATACCTTCCAGGAAACTGCAGAAAAAAGCAGCATGGGTCAAGAGCAGTGAGGACAGAGCCACTCACCACTGTCACTTCACATCACTGATATGAAGAAGATGCTTCCATAAAAGAGCGAGCCTGACAATGTTCACACCACAAAGCATTAGACATGAAAGGAAAAATTAACATAACACTGCCACCATAGCATCGGTTATACTCCTAACAACAACGTCTTCAAAGTATGCACAGCTATCTTGAATTCAGTCTCACACTAATGTTCCTTCCTTTTTCTGTGACCTATGACAGTGTGACTATCATTCCTCACTCTGCCCTCCGTGATGTCCACAGAGCCACCTCTGTAATACCATGGCTTCATGAGGTGAAGCCTGCACTCTTGCGCCTCCATACAACCTATCCAGGACCTGGACAGAAGAGGTAGAACAAGTCTTGAAGCCTGGTCTCTGCCCTGCCCCCCAGGAGGGAAGAGCTGCTACCCCTACAGCCTGGCCCAGGACCAGCCCTGGAGAGCAGCCCTGAGTTCTGCATTCTGCCTGGCTAATCAAGCCTGGCCCCGACTGCTGATCTGCAGACAGCCTGTGCACCCAAGGCATGACAATAGTAGGCCCTTGCTGTAAGCGACACTGCCTTTGAGGAAGAAGTGCAATAATTGAATCATTTTGACAGAAAAGCATAATAAGGTCTTGGATACCCACTTTCCAAATTCAACAATTACTATAATTTACACAACTTGTTTCACATGCACCTTTTTAATGTTTTATGACTTCATAGGAAGTTTCTGATTTCAGGTCATTTAGCATTTTGCAGCCAGATATAATGTCATTTCATCAATAAATTGTTCAGTATACATTCCAGTCTAAGAATATTTTTCATGGCCAACAAGCAATTGTCATACAAAATGAACTGAAGAAAATATCCCGAAGGTCACCTGAAACCTAGAGTATACCAACACATCTCATTTAAGGACTAAGCTCCACTCCTGGAGTAATTGAATTGATCACTAAATGAGGAACTGTTGTGCTTGATACATTGTGTCAACTTGAAAAGTTTAGAAGTTTAACTAAATGACTCAGCAGGGAGCCAGGATCCTCACTTAGTAAACAACCTGAGCCTGTGCAAGAGGAGGGGAGGGAGTGGTGAGGCCTGATAGCCTGCTTACCATATAAGGGAGGAAAATAGGCTTTGCTTTCCCTCCTTTTGCTGCTTTTGCTGTCTCCTGCTGCTTTGAAGTGCTGCCCCTGTGCCATGCCTCCCTACTTTGAAGCCAGCTGATTATGGACTGAAACATCCACACACTGTGAGCTAAATAAACCCTTCCTTCCTTAATTTTGGGTGTTGGGTGTTTTGTCCCAGCAATGAGAGAAAAGTCACCAAGACAGCAATTATGTATAAAACGTTCACTACAATATTCAGAACAAAGCAATGGTCCAAGGAAACTCCAACTTGATGACTTTCCTTTTACATGTGAAACTCTTACACGCAGCACTATGATGTATAACTGAACATAAACTTGCAGTACTGTACTATACAGTACAATCAGCAAAATTTTCAATACCATATAAACAAGACATACTATACAAAAAAATGAGGTTCTATAAACAAGACGTATGGAACTGCACACACATTTAGAATAAAAGACAGGTTGCAAGTCTAAGCATCAGATCTTAAGTCCTAACACAGTGTCTTGGTGGTAAGTTCAAACAACCATTCAACAGATAGCAAGGGGGATCTGCATTCAAATTTCTAATGGTCTCAAAGATGTCTCTTTTGTAACTGCTCTGTTCATAATGATCCAATATGTTTTAGAGAAGCTCCTTCTTAGGACATCTCATTACTATTCTATTCTGCAACAGCTAGTCCTCTTTTCACATGCTCTTTACTAGCTGAACAAATGAGGCCATCTGCCCCAGGCTCTGGATCTCAGACACGGCCGGCTGCCCCTTCAGCCCTGACTCATCTTCCAGCTTTGCTGCTGTGGACCACCAGGCAGGCTGGGAGGCCTGCACAGACTGGGGTTCCGTGCCCTGCTGGTGCAGGTGCTTCTAATAGCATGGCCTCATGAGGCAGCGTGTAGCAAGCTACTTCACTGTTTACTATCTGTGGTCCATGGGTGGATCCAGAGCTGTCAGGTCGAGGTCTGTGTTATACACTTCCCCGGACCTTTTCATATTTAGCTAACAGACCCTTCCTCAAGGACTCCAAAATAGCATTTTCCAATTGTGTGATTCTGTGAAAATAAGTAGCCATGAATGAAGGTTTTCCCTCATCAACTACTTGGTTACAAAGCATGTTTCACATTGAAAAGGAGAGCACATGGTGCGTTCTTTCACTATAATATCTGACTTGTCCCAACAGCATCCAGAAAAGAATGGCTTATTTCTGTTTTTGTTACTCAGGATCATTATGACTCATGGATTGTTATATATTTGTTATATCAGTCTATTGCAGTGCCTATTATATTTGACATTCAAAGCATTACATCTCTGGCCATTTAGAGTGCCTCCATGATGGGTCATATTTGGTTTTGAAATTACCTCATCTGTCCTTAGTGGCCTCCTTACTTTGAATCAAAATGAGATGTTCCATTTCATTCAATTTCCCTGCATGTATGTGTACCAAGCAGTTTCTTCAGAAACCCCTCCTCTTCACAGAATAGAACAGTATTTGGAGATCACAATCTGGATGGTGTGGGTATTCACAACTACTGCTTTGTGACTGCTCCCTAGAGTATCTGGAACAGTAACAGTCACTAAAAATATTTTAAAAGCAGATCCTGAGGCACACTGCAACAGTGAAATAACATTCAGCAACAAAAACCAACGGGCTAACCAGTCATGCGAAGACAAGGAGGAACCTTAAATGTACACGAAGTGACAGATTTCAGTCTGAAAAGGCTGTATCCTGTGTGAGTCCAGCCACAAGACACTCTGGAAAAGGCAAAAGTACAGGAGGAGAGAGGGAGGGAGGGGCAGACAGGGGGTTTTTAGGGCAGTGAAATCACTCTGTATGTTTTAGTAATGACGGATAAACACCATCATGTGTCTGACAAAACCCAAGGAACGCACAGTGGTGAGTGCCTCCGAAACACACGTGTGCTGAAGGTCTGGCCCCGAGGTGCTGCCACTAGGAGAAGGCGGATCCTTTTGGAGGTGGGGCCTGGTGGCTGAGGCTGTGCCCTCAAGGGGACCATGGCTCCCAGTCTCTTCGCTCTTGCTTCCTGGCTTATGAGGCGGGTGGTCTGCTCCACCATGTACTCCCACCACGATGTTCCACCCTCTCCCCTCCTCGCCTGAGCTTGGACTAGAACCTGTGCAACTAGAAGTGAAAAGAAAACATTTCTCTTTGTGAGTTAATTATCTAAGGTTTTATTATAGTAACATGAACTTGACTAACAGTGGGCTCTGATGTGAACTATGCCCTTTGTTAGTAATAATGCATCAATATTAGTTCACCAACTTTACCCCAACTGTACACAGGATATAACAGTAGAGAAACTGTATTGGAAGAGGAGATGGAACTCTATACTTACTATACTTGTAGAATAAACCTGCTCTAAAAAAAGCCTATTAATTTTTTATAAAAGTAAGATAAATTCTGGTTTCTAATGATACCACTCAAAATGGAAATTAAAAGATTTTGAATGTCCAATTCCAACCATGAAAGAACATCAGAGTAAGGGCTTACATTCCCACAATAAACCACCTTAAAAATTGGACAAATAAGAAGCAACTGTGTTTAGGTCCCGGACAATAGGGTTGCGGTCTTTGACAGAGGGGCCACTTTCTCGGCTCCTCACCAACTCTGCCTCCTAACACACATGGCAGTGAAACACACAGGAAGCAGCCACTTCACTGGGCAGAGGAAATAAAATTGAGCTCAAGTGTCTGGAACATGACGGAGGAAAGGAGAGGTGGGAGCTAAGCTGAGAAGAGGCACCAGAACCACATTACAACTTCAGCCAGGAACAAAGCCAGGTATACACAGACTGCATGAAGTATAACAGGAGAAAACATGCAAGAACTAGTGAAGGACTGTAAGACAGACATTCTCAAGGCTTCCTGGAACGGAGAAGCGCTGGAGTTCTGTCCCAAAGAGACGACAGTGGAGCACTGTCACTGAACACCCAGGCATTCACCTAAGACCCCTGAAGGGCCACACCTTAGGAATACGACAGGAATGAGCCCCAGAGTAAGACTGCTGAAAGCTGCCTTCACAAGGTATAAAACCAGCCCATACATGAAGTTTCAGTAAACTAAATGCCAGCAGAAACAGAAACCAAAACAAAGACAATATAATCCAAATTCTTAGTGTAGCAATCTTATACAGGAAAATTAATGTTTATAAACAGAAGGAGGACAGTGGTCCATTATCAGAAAAATATACAGTCAATAAAAAGAGATATTGATGTTATCTGGCAGGGACTTTTAAGGGGGCTATTACAAGTATGTCTGAAGTTTAAAGGGAATTGGGCCTTTTGAGTGCGTTTATCAGAGGATCTAAAGAGGAAATGGAAATTCTAAAAATAAAGGAACTGGAAATCTAGAACTGAAAAATATACTCAAGAAGACAATTCACTGGATGGACTTAACAGCACAACAAACACTACAGATAAGACCAGTAAGCTAGAAGACAGTTCAATAGAAGCTGTCCAAACTAAGTACAGATAGAAAAAAGGCTTAAAAAATATAATAACAAGACATGAAAGAGCTCACAATACTGTGTGATTAAAGGTATGTTTAATTATAATCCTGGAAGAAGAGAGAAAAGATTGGAATTGAAAAACATTGTAAGTATAATGGCTGTGCATTTTCTAAATGTGGTAACTAGTATCAAGCACATACATAGAGATATTCGCCAAACTCCAATCAGGAGTGGAAGAAGAAGAGGGGAAGAAGGAAGAGGAGGAGAAGAGAAAAAGAAGTCATACATAGCCATATTCCAGGCAAACTCCCAAAAAAGAAGAGACAGAAAAAACATTTCAAAGGGACAGGATAGAAAAACACTTTACACACAGAGAAATGAAAACAGAGTAAGGAATAACTTCTGCATTAGTAAGCTCCAACCCAAGGCCATTAATTCATAAAATGAAAAGGGTTGTTTAATTCACAGCTTCAGGGTCCAGAAGAACAAGATCTACCTCAGTTCGGATCTGGTGGGGGCATCAAAATCCCTCTGAGGGTGTGTCCACAGTGACTGAGGACCCTGAGGTCATGAGGCTGCGGACTGCACACTGTAGACGGCACGCTCTTCACAAGTACACATGACGCACACCGTGATCCGTATTCTAGCTCATAAAAAGATCCAACAGTCTAGGAAGACTGCAGTCACACAGGTATGTTGGTGGGTGCAGAGGATTTAATTAAAAGTCAGTAACAAAACGCTATCGTGAACTGCCCAGGTATCCGAAAATTAAACACTTCCAAATAACACCAGGTCAAAGAAAAAAATTCTGAGAAATTAGAAATGTCTTGATAGTGCACTGACAGTGAAAACCACATCTCAGAGCACTTGAGCTGCGCCTGGAGCAGGTGGGAGTGAAGACGAGCCACACACGGTGCTTTCCCACCATCCCTATGTCAGTGCCCTGAAGAGCTGAGGGGTGAGGCTTTCTCTCAAGTGGGGGCCACACTTCCTCTCTGGGACTCTAATTTTAATGAAAATGAGGTCTATGGCTTTCATCCTTTTCTGTCCTGGAAACCCATAACCCCAAACCCCTCAGGTCAAGTCCAGCATGGCTCTGAAGCTGCCCACTGGCCTGGGAGAGAAGCTGGGCAGGAGCCACACTCCCTGGACACAGCACACAAGAAGCAAGTGTGCCAGATCCTAACCTTCAACACTGTCCTAAACGAATCCAAAGACTGCACCAGAAGGGGTCGGTTGAGACCCCAGACCCCTGCCAACTCCATACTCATCCTTGTTCTGAAGGCATTGCTCCCTGCTCCTGGGAAGGAGCCACCGCACGCCCATGTTGCCCTCTGAACCATGGTTCAGACACTCCCTACAAGTCTGGGGAACCCTGAATCCCACCCAGACCCTGAAACCAAGAAGAGAGAAGTCAGAGGGGTCCTTTTGATAAGGGGCTGTAGCCCCCACGCTGCGGGTCAGGGAAAGAGGCCCCTGAGCCAGGAATTTCAGGAGAAAGCGGAGCAGGGCTGAGGAGCTCCTGCGAGTCCTTCACCCTAGCCCCGGGAAAACCCCATCTCAGTTAACAGACCTGAGCTAGAAGGCCTTCCTCCCAACACTGGTACCATTAGACATTAAACCTATTCTTTAAAAAAATACTTTCAGTCCCAGAACTCTCACCCTGTGATTTGGATAAATGAACCCCTCCATGCCTATGTATTGGAGGCCTCGCCCCCAGTTTGGTACTAATTTTTTTTTTTTTTTTGCGGTACTGGGGATTGAACTCACAACCTCGCGCCTGCCAGGGCAGGCGCTTAAGCCACTGAGCCAAACTCCTGGCCCTGATTTTTTGAGGCAGGGTCGCACTGTGTCAGTTTGGTACTATTTGCAGGTGGTAGAAACTCTAGGAGGAGGAGCTGAGTGGGAGGAGGTCAGGTCACCAGGGCGTGCCCTTAAAAGGGATGTGGGGATCCCTGTCTATCTGTCTCTCTGCCTCCTGACTGCCTTGAGTTGAGCTGTTTCCTTTACTCAGCACTCCTGCCATGATGCTCTGTCTCTATAAAAGTCCAAAGTCACATGACCAAGTGACCACAGATTGAAAGCTGATCATCTCGGGTGTTTGTTGCAGGGATGGAAAGCTAGCACATTTCACATTCATCTGGAAGCATGCAGGTGTAAAACAGACTAGAGTTTTGAAGAAAAAAACTGATACGGAATGATATGGGTCTTATGATGCTTTTTGTTTGTTTGTTTTTTGTAGAAATGGACAAATGCCAAAGAGATGTAATGTCAGAGAACTCTAAAAGGACTGAGCACATGAAGTTACTGTGGCGAACACATTTCTGGTCAGTGAAAAAACTGGATTACTTGTGAAATGGCACTGTCCTTTAGGAACAAAGTCCAACGGGCCCTCCCTGTGGAGCCCTATCTTCTTGGCTGTATTGCTGGGGCTGGAGTCAGAACTTCTCTTGCAGGGTCACCTGCACACCATTTTATGTTGCTCTGTAGCAAATTACTACAGAGCACATAGCTAAAACCAGCACCCTGAATCAGCGCCCAGTTGGCAGCCTGAGGCTCTTCAGGCCAGCTGTGATCCCAGCTGGACACGTGGTCCCGACCCAGGCCTGTGTGTGCTGTGCATGTGGCACCCTGCCCCCACAGGATGGCTGTTTGTCCTTCAGCTCCTGCCACAAGGACCTCAGTCGCTGGACCAGCGCTGGAGAACAGTCCTCATGTCCACTTCCCTGCTGGCTCCCCTTGTTTGGCTTCTCGCATCCCTGACTTCTAGGACAGATTTAAAGACCCTGTGTCAGGCTGACCCAGATACCAGATGCTCTCTCTGAGACTAACTTAAGGTAATATCTAGGAAGGCCTTTGCCAGGTGACATGGCATAATCACAGGAGTGATGATGTCCTGTCCTGTCCACAGTCTCCACCCAAGCCATCCCAAGAGGGTGGAATAGCTACAAGGTTTGTGCTCCAGGGGAACAGAGAGCTTGGGGCCACCCCAGAATTCTGCCCAGCACATTTAAGCCACTAATTTCTTGTTGGGTTCTCCAACAGGAGGTGCTAATGGGGACCTGTGCAGGAGGACATAGGAATTTCCTCCTCTTCTGATGATGCTTGTTGCACCAGCTGCAGCAACAGCAGGAGCAGGAGGGACCAGGCAGAGGCAACTTTCCACAAAGCTAAGGTCTAATGCAGCAGCCATTCCTTCCAGACTCACAGTATCTCTGCAGCTCTCTAGCTGACACGGCTCACAGGCTCCCACCCAGAATGGCAGCAACTGACCCTGGGGAGATGATCTCAGTTTCCAGCTCCCTTCTTCCTCTCCTTGGCCCCTTTGCCCACAATCACCTTGCCAACCAATGGCCTAGGCTGGGCGCTGTCTGTTAAAATGGCTGGGGTGGGCACTGCTTTCCTGACTGAACCCTGACTTGTAGAATCATCAAAGTCCATTCTGGACAGTTGGAGATAAAAATGGAAAAAGGAATGATTACTACAAGAAACCACTTGCTATCTACTGAGCTGTGCAATGACAAGGAAATTTCTGTATTAGGAAATCAAAAGCAGAAAATCATAAATAAAAAGCATGCTTAGATGTCAGCTTTTTAGAAGGTTGACTTTTATGAAAGGAAAATACAATTCACACAGAACTATCAGCAAGAATTTTTTGGACTTCTGAGATGTGTATTATCCATGGAAAGTGGGTCCTGGTGAGGGGTGTATGAGGAGCAAGAACAAGGAGGGGCCAGGGTAGGAGCAGCCTGTGGCTGCAGGATCCTCACTCACCCATCTCCAGTGAATCCTGTGACTCAACTCCTTTCAGCCCCAGCTCCTCTTTCTAAATAGGGACCGCAAAATACCCACCTTTCAGGGTTGTGGAAAGTACTCTGCAATTTGCCAAGTGCTATACAAATGAGAGAATTTTCAGCTTTAATTTCCCCGTATAGTTCTAAAGTAAAAATAGGAGACAAGAGAAAGGGATTGGGAAAAGCAAAAGGAACACGTTTACCTATTATTTCTGAAGGCATCATTCCAGACAATGCCAGTATTCCATTAGCAGAGAAGAAAGGAAAATGTGTGCAGGGCACCCTGGGTAACACATATCAGCCCTTACTCTGTTTCTCATTCTGAAAACTGAAGGGTAACCCACAACAAACCAAGCTCTCTCCCCACCCAAGTTTGCAAGTACACTTGGCTAGGAGTGGAGAGGCAGTCACTTCACACACAAGGGTGACTATTCCTCTGGATCTGTCACTGGGAGCTGACAGCAACCAGGGTCTTTGTTGAGTCCTTCTCACTCTGCTGCTTAACGTCTGCCTTGAGTAGAAGGATAGAGGCATGAGGGGAGTTGAAGAAGAAATATGGTACCTTCAACAAAATGGCATCAGTGGGCATGACACTCCTCTTACTGGGCCTACCATCCGTGCCCCTGAAGACACAGAGATGGAGATTTTCTTCATGTCTCACGTTCGGCAGGACCAGCAGACTCCTGGCCGGAGAGCTTGGGGCTTCTCGTTCATAACCATCCCTCTATCTGCACTCTCCTTCCCGAGCTCCTTTCTCAGTGCCACTCGTATGTGGACAAGTGAGGGGAGATGCCCACCTCAAGTGCCAGGCGCTCTCAGGTGCAGAAATGAGCTGCACAACGTGGCCGGTCAGCCAGACTCACCACAGACATTCTGGCATTTGCCCCAGCTGGTAACAAAAAGGGAGGCAAACAGCATTCTCTACAAAGTCCTCAGCTCACGGCTGGCGGCCTGTGTGCACTATTCTGCCATGCAGCCCAAAGAGGCCCCAAGTGCTTAGTCAAGTGCCAATTCAGCTGGCCCCACTGCAGGCTAGGTTGTCCACAGCAGAGGGTGATGGGGCCAGGAACAAAACTATAGAGGGAAGGACTGGCTGGGGAACCTCATCTGGAGGCCTCCCCACCATCCAGCTCACAAAGCAGTGCCAGCCACCTGCACCCATCCAGAATCTACAAATTAACCTCCCCTCTGCCCACCTGGGGAGCACCCAGCTCCCCCATGCAAACACCCAGAGGACCACACAGAAGTGCCTTCTCCTGTAGACAGCAAGTCTCCAGGGGGTCTTCCTTAGGCTCTATACTCCCCAGAGAACACAGGTCTACGGTGTGCCAAGCCAGAGTGCCCAGCATGACTCTGCCACATGTGATCCCCAGACTAAGATGTCCAAGGCAGCCTAGACCTTCATACAGACACCTCGCCCCACAACAGGGCTGTAAATCACCACCCAGTCAGGCAGTCGCAATGTCCAGTTGTAAGGAAACTATTTTCTTCTTACCAACACCCTCCCTGTGAGGCAGGGCTGGGATTTGAGGACCATCCAGCTCAAAGCCATACACTGACCACCATAGACTGCATGCACAACCTCAGTGACTTGAGGCCACTTTGGTTGTGGGGTTGAACACCTGGCCTAAGGGGACAACAGGTGAGATACAGACAGCCAGGATAGAAGTGCCCAGTGAGGATAGCACAGAGCCCAAAGTCACACTACCCAGGGGTATGGGAGGCAGAATAAATGTAAATATTTTATAACCAAATGCTTTTGCCAAGCATCTTGCCCAAATACCTGGTACTTAAGACTGCCTTTTCCCAGAGCAGCACCCCCACCCCTATATGAGCAAGAAGACCTAAGGCAGCACTCTCCCCCAACAAAGAGAGACTGCAAACCTGCCAGAGGAGCAGAACCGCATCCCCACTTGAGAGCAGAGCAGGAGCGGTGCCCCCTCCAGTGAGAAAGCAGACCTGCAATAGAGGAGTGGCACGGGGGTGGGGGGGTGGGGCGGGGGAGGTGTTTGGGAGCACTGCACAAGGCAGCAAATGCAAAGAAAGACTAAATAATGAACCTAATCCTGGATGATGACAACACCTGCAGAGAGAAGGGAACAACCAGACCACAGAACATAGGACTGTTTACCTCAAGTTTAACACCCCCGTTGAATCCCTGCCTTGCGTCCTACATCCAGCAAAGAACAGAGGGCTGGTCAAGTTCCCCATCTACCAGCAGGAGTGAGGATCTGCCTTGGCTTGAACGGTAACCACAACCTGGGGGGAATGGACAGAGGGGCCGCTAGTGCAAGAAGACACCTCAAGACCCACAACCCTTAAGCTAGGCAGAGAAAATCATGACTAGCAGGATCCCAAGACTGCAGATCATGGAAAGAAACTACTCATTCTACACAGGAATTTTTTCTTTGACTTAATCAGTTTTTCTATTTTGTGTTATTTTTATTTTTTGTTCAAGGTTTTTCAGGGTTAGAAGTTCTTCTCCCACTTTTTTCCCTCTTCTTTTAGCTTATTTTTCCCCTTTTATCTTTTTCTCATCCATTTTTTCTCTTCTTTCTTTTATCTCCTATTTTTTATGTTTGTCCTTTTCCTTCTTTTTCTTGTTTGTTCTTTCCTGTAACTATTTATCACTATTAATTTCCTTTCACTCCTTAGCAAGATCCCCATCTTACTTTTCTCTCCTCCTTCTCATACCCCAAGGATTAGTTTTTCAAATTTTGCTTTCCCTCCATTCTCTGATTCCCCACCCCTTCACCTCTCCTAGTATAACTACTAAGCTTTAGAACTCTTTCTTTTTCTTTCTTTTTTTTTTTTTTTTTTGAATCAGGATGGAACTCACAACCTCACATCTTCCAGGGAGGCGCTTTAGGCTACCAAGTTAAATTCCTGGCCCCATTTTTTGAGACACGGTCTCACTATGTAGTTCAGGCTGTCCTTGAACTCACTTCATAGTCCAGGCTGGTCTCACACTCACAATGATCCTCCTGCCTCAGCCTCCCGAGTGCTGGGATTAAAGACGTGTGTCACCACCCCTGGCAGATTTATGATTCTTTAGATAAATGGTTAAATTTACACTAGTGCTGTTGAATACTGTGCTATTGTAAGTAGAGGTAAAGTTGTTCTATTTAGTAGATATTTACTGTAAATCAATAGTAGATCAATATTTGCTTTGTCTTAGTGTTCATACTATAATTACAGATCTCTTTTCTATGGACAAGGGTGGTACTTTATCAGTCCTTAGGGTTTGCCAATATTCAATTTCTATTTCATGCTACAGTTGATACTGATTTTATTACTACAGCTAAGGTATCAAAGCTGTTGATAGTAACCAGTTTTCTTGAGATACTAATATCCAGATTGCTTAGGAGTCATCAACAATATTGAGGCCCATTCCAGAAGAATTGACTATTGGGCAAAACACACCATCAAGTAAACAGAGATGGCTAGATCCTGGGATAGAAGCAAAGGCCAATAGTCAGCTCTACCCAGAGTACAACACCGAAAAGTAGACATTAACTAAAAAGGTCTCCATACTAGAAACAAAACTTCTCACTACAATAAACTCACAAACCTTAACACAAAACAAATGAATAAAAGTAGAAGCATGAGAAAATGAGCAAACAAAATGCCTCCAAAACCTCCCACCTCCCCTCAAGGCTGATCCACGCAGCACAGAAGGAGAGGAAACCAAAAGCCTCACACCTGAATTATCACGGAAGATAACAAAACAGTTAAGTAAGACAGTAAGACAACTGACAAGGTCACAGAAGATAAAAGATATGGGACTAATTAAACAAAATCATCAGTGAGCCTAACCAAGACACTAATAAAAAGAAGAGTTAAACAAAATGATGCAAAATATGCCAGACCAGTGTAGAAAACAACTAGAGTTCATAAAAGGGCTCCAAATAGAAATTCAGGAGACTGAAAATTCTATTGGGCAGCAGAACTGATGGGCAGCAGAAGTGGCCAGTGTGAGGGAACAGTCCCAAAACTAGAAGATAGGGCTGTTGTCAGTGACCAATTAATGAGAGACATTTTAAAAATAACAAGAGATTAGCTGGGTGGGTGGCGCATGCCTTTAATCCCAGCACTCAGGAGGCTGAGGCAGGAGAATCATTGTGAGTGTGAGACCAGCCTGGGCTACAAAGTGAGTTCAAGGGCAGCCTGAACTGCATAGTGAGACCCTGTCTCAAAAAATAGAACCAGGGATTTAGCTCAGTGGTGCAAACACCTGCCTGGTAGGCACGAGGTTGTGAGTTCAATACCCGGTACCCCCACCCTAAAAAATAAAATAAAATAGCAAGAGATGGCTGAGAATGTAGCTTAGTGGCACACTGCCTGCCTGGCAAGTATGAGGCCCTAGTTTGATTCCTGGTACCAAAAAAAAGAAGGAAAAAAAAAAAAACCAAGAGAACATGAAAAATGGATCCAGCAACTCCTAAATGAGGCAAAGATGACTGAGATTAATTGGAATTAGTGAAAAAACAGAAGATAGTACATATGATATAAAAAAATGTTTACTAAAATAATAACTGAAAACTTTCCAAATAAGGTAAAAGAATTCAACGCATAGATTGAGGCATACACAACCCCAAGTAGCCATGATCAGTAAAGAACCTCTCTGTGACACATCATAGTCAAAATCCAGGAAGTCTAACACAAGAATAGAATCTTAAAACTGGTTAAAGAAAAGCAACAAATCACTTTAAAGAAAGACCCCTTAGAATTACAGCAAAATTCCCAACATAAACTTTAAAGGCCAGGACAGCTTGGAGTGAAGTGTTTCCAGCCCTAATAAATAAAACGATTTCCAGCCCCGGCTGACTTAACCTGTAAAACTATCTTTCAAAATTCATGAACAAATAAAATACTTTCATGATAAACACCACATAATGAAATTCATGATCAATTCACACCAACACTCCAAAAAATTTTGGGGGATACCCTGGAAAGGGACAATGAAGCTAACAATAACAAAATGTCTAACAGAATGAATACACTAGATTGGATGAGAAGTGAAAGATAAGAAATTAACAAAACAGGAATATAAGGCAATGACAAGAAAAAAGTAATCCTACCAGCAATAGCTCTGTGAATGGTCTGAGTTCCCCAATCAAAATACATAGACTGGGAAAATGGAACAAAACCCAAAATCCAACAGTATGCTGTATGCAAGAAACATATTTAACCCCAAAATAAATTCAAAGACTAAAAATCAAAGGATGGAAAACAACATTCCATGTGTTAGAAACCTAAACAAAAGCAGGTATAGCTATCTTGTATTCAAATAAAGTGAACTTCAAGTCAAAACTAATGAAAAGGGGCAAAGAAGTTCAACACATATGGGTTGCTATGGTTTATCCATTGTGTCAACTTGAGAAGTCTAGAAGCTTAATTAAGTAACTCAGCAGCTCTGCATCCCGGAGTATACAGCACAAGCAGTTACCTGTTCATTGTGTCAATTTGAGAAGGTCAGAAGTTTAACTAAGAGACTCAGCAGGGAGCCAGGGCTCTTTGTAAATATCCTCATCCTGTGCAAAGGAAGGCAAGGAGATTTGTGAAGCTACACCCACCCTGGAGGGAGGAGGTGGCCTGTGTACAATACAAGGGAGGAGAAGAAGCTTGTTCTTGCCCCTTTTACTCTGGCTGCTTTTTGCTTGGCTGCTGCCTTGAAGTGTTGCCCCGTGCCATGCCACCCTGCCTTAGGGCCAGCTGATTATGGACTGAAACCTCCAAAAACTCTAAGCTAAATAAACCTTTCTGTCCCTAATTTTGGGTGTTGGGTATTTTGTCTCAGCAATGAGTGAAAAGTAACCAAGATGTCAGTTAAAGGAACAATCCAGCAAGAAGTGATAACAATTATTAACATAAATGCACCAAAGAAAAGTGCATTGAACTTACTAAAACAAGTACTACTAGACATAAAAGATCAAATAAGCATGAACGAAATTATAGTGGGGGACCCCAATATCTCATTATCACATATAGATCAACTAGACAAAAATCAACAAAGAAATAGAAGAATTGAACAAAACCACAGGAAATACTACAAGGAATCAACAAACGTGATCTTTCCTTATCAAAAAAATTTTGCACAACAAAAGAAATCACCAACAGAGTGAAACAACAACCCAAAGAGTGGGAAAAATTGTAGAGAGTTGTCCCTCCAACAAAGGACTTATATCTAAAACATATAAAGTATTGAAAAAAATCAGGAACCCCAAATTCAAAGACCCAATACAAAAATGGGCATCTGAGATGAATATATAGTTTGCAAATGAAGAAATACAACTGCCCAATAAATATGTGAAAAAATGTTCAACATTGTTGGTCATCTGAGAGATGCACATTAAAACACTGAGATTCCATCTCACTCCAGAAAGAATGGACATCATCAAGAAATCAACCAATAACAAATGCTGGCAGGGCTGTGGCAAAAAAAGGAAGCTTTCTCCACTGTTGGTGGGAGTGTAGACTGGTGCAACCACTGTGGAAATCAGTGTGAAGATTCCTAAAAAAACTAGGATTAGAGGTCCTATTCGACCCAGCTATTCCCCTTCTGGTTATCTTCCCAGAAGAATTAAAAACATCATACTACAGTGATATACATACACCCATGTTTATAGTAGCACAATTTGTAATAGCTAAACCTTGGAAATAACCCAAATGCCCATCAAACAAGGAACGGATAAAAAAGATGTGGTTTATGTATATAATGGAGTACTACTCAGTCATAAGGATAAACTTGAGACTTTTACAGGTAAATGGATGCAACTCAAGACCATACTCATAAGTGAAATAAATCAGACCCACATGTGTAAACATCACATTGACTCACTAGTGTGAGAAGCTGAACAAGTAAATAAGATCTAAAATGTACAATAGATACTGTGAATTGGGAAGAAATGGTTCAAAAGAAATAAGAAACTATGATGGGGGAAAGGGAAAAGGAAGGAAGGGAAAGGGAAAAAAATAAATATATATATACACACAGAGGATAGTTAAAATAGTTACACAGCTAGTTCATTGAAAAGAAAGGTTTGTGCTAATATTGTTTGGACAATATTTCATGCCTATATCTTTTACACTGAGTAACTACTATGAAGATAACAATATGCAATGGATTAATTATTGATACTCCCCTATTAGCCTATTTGGAAACTCTGTTTTCTTTTTTATATATTTTCTCTTTAAAATAAAAAAATGAAAACAAATGGATTTAATAGATACCTATGGAGTGTTCTACCAAACAACAACAGAATACACGTTCTTTTCAATAGCACGTGGAATTTTCTTCAAAATAAATCACATACTAGTCAATAAATCAGCATTATGTAAGTGTAAATTACTGAAATTACACCACACATATTATCAGACCATAATGCAACAAGGTTAGAAATCTATAACAAAACATAGAAATTATTCAAAGGAATGGAAACTAAACAATATACTCTTAACTAAACAATGGATTATGGAAAGACAGTTTCTAGAAATAAAGGATAACACCAGTACAACATATCAGAACTTATAGCACACAATGAAAAGAGTACTAAGAGGGAGGTTTACAGCTGTGAATGTCCATGTCACAAAAAGAGTGAACCCAAATAAATAACCTCAAAGTCCTAGAAAAACAAGAACAATCCAAACCCAAAGCTAGTTCAAGAAAGGAAATTATAAAGATAACAGTAGAAGTCAATGAAATTGACACAAAAACATTAGTGAACCTAAGTGTTGATTCTTTGAAAGAATAAACAACATAGACAAACTTTTAGCCAATTTAACCCCAAAAAAGGAGAGAAAAAGACCCAAATCAATGCAATTAGAAATGAAAAAAGTGAAATCACAACAGACATTGCTGAAATAAAATACATTATTAACAACTATTTCACAAACCTGTACGCCAATAAATTAGAGAATTTAAACTAAATGGATAGATTCCTAAATATATTATCGAATTTATCAAAACTGAACCAGGCTGCGGGCAGCCAGTGCAGGCAGGGAGATGCAGCCAGATACACCCCATGTGCCCACAGGCCACCACTGGAGTTCCTTGCTTCCTTTGGGCAGCCAGCACCCACAAGGAGAATCGACAAACACACACCTGTGTGCCTGCCGCCATCGCAGGAGTCCCGGCGTAGACAGGCAGGCTGAGAGAAGAAGCAGCCCCACCACCACACACCCCCGGCCAGCGGGGAAGCCTCAGTGTAGCTGCACGGGTCTAGAGAAGCCTGCCCCATGCCCTGCTACCTCCCTGGGAATCTGGGGTCAGAGAAACCCAGGTACCTGTCCCATTTCCCTATACCACAGAGGGGTAGCCAATGTGGGAAGTGCCCAGGACCCCACAACTGGCTTGGTGGGAGGAACCCAGGAGAATGTTAAGGCGAAGGAGCAAAAGGCAATCTCAGACCTGCAGCCCATAGAGGACAAGCTTGGGAGAGATCGTCATGGAAGGAAATAGAAGTCACACACTTGTAATTTCTGAGAGGATAGCAACTGACATAAAGGAACAACTTCATGAGACTATAAAAGTAATCAGATCAGAAATAATGTCTCAGGTAAAAAAAAAAAAAGAAATCACAAACATAATGAAAGAATTGCTGAGCATATCTAAAGAAGACATAAATAAAAAAGAGGAGCACAGGAAAATGATAGAAACCTTGAATGAACAATATAGGAAGGAATTGCAATGCAAGGAACAGATTCAAAGAGATATCCAGGAAATTAAAAAGCCAATGAAAAACCGGAAAAATCACTTGAAAGAGACTGAAGTTACACTTTCAGACCTTGAAGACAGGATTGTGGCTAGGAATCGTGAAAGGAAAGAGCTCTTAAAAATAACAAGGAACCAGGAAATAACAATTCAATGGCTGCAAGACTACACAAAGAAAAGTAATTTAAGAGTGATAGGTGTCAGTGAAAAAGCAGGCGTCAACACAGATGACCTAAAAGGACTATTTACAGAAGTAATAGCAGGAAACTTCCCAAACATGGGAAAAGGATCTGGCATACAAGTAAGTGAGGCATATAGAACTACAGCTAGCCATAACCAAAACATATCTATACCCAGACATATAATAATCAAGATTCCAGAAATTCAGCACAAGAACAGAATATTAAAAGCTGTTAGAGAAAAGAAAGACATCACCTATAAAGGAAAACCCATCAGAATCGTGGCAGATTGTTCAACACAAGCTATCAAGTCAAGAAGAGTTTGGAGTGAGGTGTTTCGAATCCTGAAAGAAAACAACTTCCAACCCAAATTGATATACCTCCAAACTATCTTTCAGAATTGATGGAAAAATAAGATACTTCCACGATAAAGAACAACTTAAGAAATTCATGACCACAAAACCAACCCTACAGAGAGAGTTGAAGGATATTCTAGAGAGAGATAAAGATGACCATGGTTCCAGGAACAGCAGCAGACGAAGATCACCAAAGAGGACAGGCAACTGAAAAAAAGGGGAAAAGTGGAGGGCCAACAGCTGGAGGATAGCAAGGTAGAGACAAACCAATGCAAGCTGGTTGTAACCATTAATGTAGATGGCCTCAATTCACCAATAAAAAGAAACACAGGGAGAGTGGATCAAGAAACAATATACTGTATACAAGAAGCACATTTAACTTGAGAGGAATTTCATAGACTGAAAATCAAAGGAGAGAAAACAGTCATTCCATGTGACAGGAGACCAGAAAAAAGCAAGGGTAACTTGCTCATCAACTGCAGAATGGATAAAAAAGATATGGTATTTTCATACAGTGGAAAGTTATCCAGCTCTAAAGTAGGATAATCTCAAGGCTCTTGTAGATAAATGGATGCAACTGAAGATCATGCTCATGGGTGAAATGGTTTGGCCTCATACAGGTGAACACTGAGTTATCTCCCTAGCATAAAAAACTGAAGGAGTTAGTAGGATCCAAAAAACACAATAGATATTATGAAAGGGATAGGGGAGGTAATGCCTAAAAAGGGAAAGTAGTAACCACTGTTCATTTCCTATTATCTTATTTTGAATTCTTGTATTGTTTGCACAATTTTGTTAGGTTTGGTTCTATTCCGTCTTGTTTTGGTAGATTTTACTATGTCTCATGGTATGGGTAGCTATTTTGAAGATAAATGGGACGTATTATGGTACCCATTGTTGATTTCCTATTATTTGTTTTGAAGTCCTATAAAGCTTTCATTCTTTTGTTTTGATTGGTTTTATTCTGTTTTGTTTTGTTTGACTTTATTTATTTATTTATTTATTTTTGCGGCACCGGGGATCGAACTCATAGCCGCGCACCTGCCAGACAGGCACTTAAGCTGCTGAGCCAAACTCCCGGCCCTGGTTTTTTGAGGCAGGGTCGCACTATGCAGCTCAGGCCGGCCTTGCGCTCGCGCTGTAGCCCAGGCCGGCCTCGAACTCACAACGCTCCTCCTACCTCAGCCTCCCGAGTGCTGGGATTAAAGGCGTGCGCCACCACACCCGGCTTGTTTGACTTTATTATGCGTGATGGTATGGATAGCTATTTTGAAGAAAACAAGACATTATGGTAGCTGTTGTTAATTTCTTATTATCTTGTTTTGAAGTCCTATAAAGCTTTCATTCTTTTGTTTTGATTGGTTTTATTCTGTTTTGTTTCGTTTGACTTTATTATGTGTGATGGTATAAACAGCTATTTTGAAGAAAACAAGAGACATTATGGTAGCCATTGTTGATTTTCTATTATCTTGTTTTGAAGTCCTGTAATGCTTTCATTCTTTTGTTTTGATTGGTTATATTGTCTTGTTTTGTTTGATTTTATTATGTGGTGTAGGTATGCACAGCTATTTTGAAGAAAACGAGACATTATGGTAGCCATTGTTAATTTCTTATTATCTTGTTTTGATTATAATGCTTTCATTCTTTTGTTTTGATTGGTTTCATTCTGTCTTGTTTTGTTTGATTTTATTGTGTGTGATGGTATGGACAGCTATTGTGAAGAAAGTGAGAAACATGGTAGCCATTGTTGATTTTCTGTTGTTTTGTTTTGAAGTCCTGTATCACTTACATTGTTCTATTCTAATTAGCTTTATTGTTTTGTTTTGTTCTATTCTCTTCAAAATAAAAACTGAACCAGGATTTTAAAACCCTGAATAATCCAATAACAGGCAATGAAATGAAAGCAGTGTTAATTAACCTACCAACTAAGAAAAGCCCAGGGCCAAATGGGTTCATTGCTGAATTCTACAAAAACTTCAAGGAAGTCCTAACATCAATACTTCTTAAGATTTTTAATGAAATTGAAAGGGAAAGAATAGTCTCAAAGCCATTCCTGGAGGCTACCATTGCCCTCGTTCCAAAACCAGACAAGGAGCCAACCAAAAAAGGAGAACTATATGCCAATTCCTTGAATGACTATAGATAAACTCCTCAACAAGATACTGGCAAACAGAATGCAATGAATCATCCAAAAGTTCATACATCGTGACAAAATAGGTTTTATCCCAGGCATGCAAGAATGGTTCAACATACACAAATCAGTAAGTATAATACACTATATAAGTAGAAGGACAAAAATCACAGGAACATCTCAATAGACACAGAAAAAGCATTTGACAGAATCCAACATCTTTTCATGATAAAAACACTGAAAATAAGCATGTAAGACCTTTATCTCAATCTGACAAAATCCAATTATGACAAACCTACTGCCAACATCATATTAAGTGAGGAAAACCTGAGAGCTTTCCCTCTAAAATCAGGAACAAGTCAAGGATGTCCTCTGTCACCACTCTTGTTCAACATAGTATTTGAAACATTAGCAAGAGTAATTACGTAAGAAAAAGAAATCAAAAGGATATGTATAGGAAAGCAAGAAGTCAAATTACCATTATTTGGAGATAACATGATCCTCTACATATAAGATCCAAAAAAAACCCCATCAAATGACACTCATAATTAATAACCAAATTCAGATTAATGCAGCAGAATATAAAATCAACATATAAAAATCAATAGTGTTTCTGTACTCTGATAATGAACTCACTAAAAAAGAAATAAGGGGAAAATATCATTCACACTAGCCCCAAGAATAGTTAGAAGCATAGGAATTTAACCTAACTAAGGAAATGAAAGATCTCTAAAACATAAACTACAGTACTCTGAAAAAGGAAGTTAAAGATGACATCAGAAATTGGAATGATATCTTTGGTCCTGGTCAGGCAGAACCAATACAATGCAGTCCAAATGGCCATACTTCCAAAGTTAACACACAAATTTAATGCAATTCCAATAAAAATTCCAACAATATTCATCACAGAACTGAAGAAATTAATCCTAAAATTCATATGGAACCAGAAGAAACTCAAAATAGTACTAAAAGTGTTATACACTGAAAAGCGTCGTTTTTCCTGTACTGTATGCGCCAAAGTTAAAATTCCATGTTAATAGATCAAATATAAAAATCCAGACTTGATAATGACACTCTGTAACTGCAAAACTGTGACAGCCTCTGTGAATTTCCACTGTACCAACAGCCTGCTGTGTTTCACAGAAATGGCTGACCACAAGAGCCACAAAGTAGCTTAAGACCTCCACCCAGCCGGGCGTGGTGGCGCATGAACTTTAATCACAGCACTTGGGAGGCTGAGGTAGGAGGAGCGTTGTGAGTTTGAGGCCAGCTTGGGCTACAACGGGAGCACAAGGCCGGCCTGGGCTACATAGTGCGACCCTGCCTCAAAAAACCAGGGCCGGGAGTTTGGCTCAGTGGCTTAAGCGCCTGCCCTGGCAGGTGTGAGGTTGTGAGTTCGATCCCCGGTGCCTCGCAAAAAAAAAAAAAAACCTCCACCCAAAGTTGCAGTGACAGACTGTACTCTTGATAAGCTATCTAAATTGCCCAA
>RJWM01030648.1:0-23194 GCA_004363535.1 Dasyprocta punctata
GTGACTTAGTGATTTCCACCCACTGGCCCCCGCCTGCCCGTGACTGTAAGTTCCCACTTTCCTGTGCTGTATTTGGAATTTGGCCCAACTTGTCTGCCCTCTGCACGACCCCACTGCAGGGTCCCTAAGGCCAGCACAGGGACCCGGGATAAGTTCTTCCTCAGGGTGCGATGACAAGTGTCACTTAGTCATTTCTTTACTACCAGTCAGTACATCAGTTAAGAGAACAACTGACCTGGTACTTTATTTCCTAGTCTACAATGACTCTTTCAGAGTATTTTCATTGTTGCCAGGTATTTGTGATAGTATTTTGTTGTTGTTGTTGTTTGTCTTTTTGTGACAGGATCTTGCTATTCATTTCAGGCTGGCCTTGAGCTCACTTTGTAGCCTAGGCTGGTCTCGAACTTGCAATGATTCTCCCGCCTCAGCCTCCCGAGTGCTGGGATTACAGATGTGTGCCACCACACCCAGCTTGTGATAGTATTTTTAAGTGTCCAGGACAAATGGCTCTTATTACAGCATTGCAGCAATAATAAATTACCACCAGCAGTTATTCAGCACACAATTCTAGGTGTAGTGTGTGACGGGCACAACCCTAAACCTGCACGGCCCCAAAGGGCGGGTGTGATGACAGCTGCAGAGAGTGGGTTGGAGGCCGTCCATGGCTCGCGTGGGCGCAGAGCCACTCAGTGGCAGGATGGACTTGGCCTCATCCCCCTGACTCCAGAGCTCATGTTTTTTTTAATTAGAATACATGGTGCCGCCTCCTCCCGGCCTTAGACGTGGTCTCCTGTGTTTCTGGAAGCGATGAGTTACACATTAGATCCTAAGTAGCAGTTACAGTGTTAAAGGACTCAGTCTGTATTCGTGGCTTGGTAACTTGCTTTCCTCATGGTTATGTTAAAAGTGAAACCCAGGCCACGGCCTGAGGAAGCCAGCAGGAGATGATTTTGCAGTTTCTTGTCCCCAGGATGGGGCTGCCTATGACATCCCATGCAGTACGCACCGCCGTGGTCAAATTCCACGGCACCTGCCTGGCGTGGAGGCCCTAAGGACTGGTGAGGGGAGCTCGGGCACCCGGGGCTGTGTCTGACCACCCAGGAACGTCACAGACTTGAGTGAGGAACCTAAGCATGAGTTTTGGGGGAGAATCCCAATGGGTTCTTGGCTGTAAATTTTACATTCTTTCTCCTGGCATGCTGGCGTAGTTCTGTGATCACTCAGGAGATTCTTTAATCTCTTCCTCTTGCTATGCCCTCTTAGAACGACCTCCGAGAAATCCCCTCAGTGGATGGAACCGGAACGTGCTTCCACCCCGACAGGAAGGGGTGCGGCCTGGCTCCCCCACCACGCATGGGAAGCTCATGTGCCGCCCTCCGTCCTGGCAGGACGCCTGCGTCAGTCACCGCAGGCAGGCGGAGGTGACGTGAGGCCCGGGAAGCCCCGAGTGGCGTCGGCACACCGTTCGCGTCCTCCTGACCCGGGCAGCCTGGCACGAGGGCTGGGCTCCTCCTCGTGGGTGAGGTGGCTGCACGGCTGGACAGGCCGGCCTCACCACCCTCCCGAGCTCACAGCCCGTGACACTAACAGGAGCTGGCGTATGGGGGCAGCTGGCACTTGCACTTTGCAGAACCGCTCAGCACCAGTGGCCTCTGCCTCACACCCCCGGAGCGGACTCTGCTGCTGGTTCTATTGCAGGAGGGGAAGCCCTCCTGGCCCTGCTCCTGGGCTTTCCTCTCCTAACCACGGCAGATGCACACGGCTCCAGATGTGGGGCAGGTGCTGCCTCCACTCCACAGATGCACCGCGGCCAGCGACCGGAGGGTTGCTTAAGGGAGAGCTGAGAAAGGAGTCTGCTCTCCCTGGGGAGCACTTGGGGCTGTGCCTTGGGCCTCAGGGTCCCTCCCCCGCCCCACCCCTCCCTTACTCGATTGGTCTCTGGCCCCTACAAAGACGCTGCTTGAAGAGGAAGATAAATGGTGGTGCGTAGGAGCCCTGATCCTCGTCCTTCCTTCCTGCTGCTGACCAAGAAACCAGTGGCACCGGGCCTGGGGACACAGCTGATGAGGCTCCTGCTTCTGTGCAGCCCACGCCCCACCCCAGCCTGAGAAGCCTCATTTAGAGTCTGTGAAGCCCCGGGCCTGAGCGCCACCCCGTCTGCTCTGCCCAGGCCGTCCGGCCTGGCCCTCTCCTGCCAGCCTCCGTCAGGGCGGCTGCCCGCTGGCTGTGCGCGTCCTGAATCTGTTTTCCTGTGCTCACTCTGGGTGCTCCAGCTTCTATCTGCGATGCCCGCAGCATGGCAGCACGCTGAGCAGGTGTGAGACCAGCATGGACTGGGATCCTAGGCTTGGCGAGGGAGGGAGCTGTGCAAACAGCTGGGTCCACAGAGGCGCCCTGGGCAGCAGCGATGGCCTGGGTGGACGCAGTGCCAATGTCCACACTGGCCGTGCCGTGGGGATCCTGACTTCACACCCGCGTGGGTGGCAGCCTTCCTTGCTCTGGTCCTTTCTAAGGAGTTTGGCTCTGGTGCCGACAGTGATAGTGACCTCTGCGATGGCACTGTACGTCTGTACTCCCAGCAGGGAGTTTCACAGCCTTCCCCTCCCCCACAGAAGGGGTGACTTAGGCAGAGGGCTGTACCCAAGGTCACACGCGTAGTAACGATCAGCCACTCTGATTTCAGAGTAAGGCCGCACTGCAAGGTTCTGACCACACCGTGAAGGGACCAGCACTGGACTCCAAACCCCTGAGCACCCTAAAAGCCCCGTCAGGATCTGGGACACAGAGCAGGCCCAGCGTGGGACATCACGGGGCCCACGGTGGCCAGGGTGTCATGTGCAGGTGGCAACAGGCAGAGGCAGGCGGGCGCTGTGGCCCCATCCCGTACACCTGGCACCAAACTGCCCCTGGGAAACAGCAAGCGGCGTGGCAGGAGCTGCCCACAGCCCCGGTCCCTCCACGCTGCCCCCGCCCCCGTCACAGTGTCCAGGAGGCTTGGTGTGGCCGTGTCACAGGTCCCGCTGAGGTCTGGCCCTGTGTGGCGGCCCAGCCCTGCACTGCAGCCGGCCGCCCACCCCCACACTGGAGCTGACGCCTGGGGCCGTGGGTTCCTTGTTAGTCACAGGCAGCAGAATATACGTGCTCCGTAAATGAAGCTGGCGAACACCAAACAGCACCCCTGCCCCCGAGGGCTCGAGGCCTCCAGCCACGGCAGGACAGTGTGAGCAGCGGAGCACAGAGCAGGAGGGGGAGGGGCGCGGTGCACAGCCGCCCCTGGTACCTGGATGGGCGGGGCCCAGGCCTCCCGCTGTGCGCGTTCACCCAGCTGGGCGGGCGCTCGCCCTCTCCGTCCCCTCCGTTCCACCCCGTGTGACATGGTACCGACTGCTCCGGCAGTGCGATGTGTAAATATAGGACAATAACTGGAAATTTATGAGGGTAAACGCTGAGGAACTGCTGAGTAGTGAAGGGGGTGACAAATTACGGGAAATGCTGCCCTTCGTGAATACATTATGCAGAATAATGAAACTTTTGAAAGGCAGCAGTAACCAAATATTGGGGGAGGGCTAGAAGGAGGGTGCCGAGCACACAGCGGGACCGGACCTCCAACGCCAGGGCTGCTCAGTCCCTGGTCCCCATGCCACCCGTGCCAGGTCAGGAAGACAGAGCAGTCCTCTAAGAGGGGAGCCCCGGGGTAGCGAGGGAATCCAGGGACACCGTCTGAGGGGTGTTGTGCCTCATGATGCTGGTCACTTAATCTCTGTGAACCTCAACCTTTCCATCTGTGAAATGGTTTTAATAAAATTCATTCTATAGAAGGATGAGCACTGAAAAGGGCAGCTGCACGGACCACCCACCCCTCGCTACAGGAAAGCTTAATGAGCGCGTTCCCTCAAAGACCTGTGCCAAACGAAGGCACCTCATTCCCGAAGTGCGCAGGGGGAAGGCGGGCTCGGGCCGGGGAGGTTGGGGGAGTCGGTGGGGAGGTGTTTGGAACCTCAGCTGGGTTTTGATGGAGGGACAGGAGGACAGGAATCAAGGCGGGCGGAGGGAAAGGACCAGGAGGGTCTGGGACCAGCAGACAGGGGACACGGAGGCGTAAGGTGGATGCAGCCCGTGTCCTGAGTGTCTCGGCTGGTACTGGGCACCGTGCTGCAGGTGCACAGAAGATGGCTTTGTGGTCAGCCTCACCAGGAAGGGGACGAGACAGCCACACCTGCAACCTCAGGGAGGTGAGGTTTATTTGGGCTCAAGGTGCCGGCCATGGTCAGTTTGCTCCTAGGCGGAGATGGCCCGGTGGAAGGGCCTGGGGAGGACAGCGGCTCACCGCACAGCAGCTGGCAAGCCTGGGGAGAGCAAGGAGCAGGAGCCAGGGAGGGGCTGCAGCCTCCAGGGTCACCCCGGTGACCACCCTGCGGCCAGTCCACTCCTGCTGACCACGCCCTCAGCTGCCAGCTCACCCTGTCCTCGCGTGAGTTCCCCGGTGAGCACAGTGCCCTGCGACCCGATCACCTTCCGGGAGCCCAGCTCGCACCCGTGAGCACTCTGGGGATGCCTCGATGGCTGGAGCAGTTCGAGCAGCCTCTGGAGCTGCCGGATGCTCGAAGCAGGCAGCCTCAAGGGGTGGTGGCAGGGCGTCTGGCAGACATGGCAGGGACTGAGTCCAGACAGAGGCACAGGGAATGCAGAGGAGCAGACGGGGACAGCGGGGAGCGTGAGTGAGCCGGCCTGGCTACGGCTGGGTCTGTGGCGCAGGGAGTCAGTGAGGAACGCAAGGAGACCCTGCAGTTCCGGGTCCAATCAAACAAGGTCGAGATCAGAACTGGAGAGCACAGCAGGGAGGGGAGAGTGAGTGGGTCTGTGGGATCTGTAGCACGGCAGGAAATGCCTCGTTTTGGTGGCTGAAGGCTGAGCCAGTACCCCGCGATGGGAACCACCGACATCACACTGAAGTGAAGTCATCGCAGTGATGGGTCAACCATGCGAGAGTGGGTGAGGGCTGAGAAACACGGAGAAGGGACAGGGAGCCGGGGCACAGGCCAGGAAAATGGGCAGATAGCGAAGCCCTCCTTCCTCAGGATGCTGGGAAGACTTAGGCTTCACGCAGCAGTGCACGGCTGCCTCAGTTACTTTTCTCTCATTGCTGAGACAAAATACCCAACACCCAAAGCTAAACGAGGAAAGTCTTGTTAAGCTCACAGTTGTAGCAGTTTCAAGCCACAATTGGCTGACTCCAAGGCAGAGAGGCACACGGCAGTGGAAGACATCAAAAGCAGCAAGGGAGGAGACAAGACTCTTTCTGTCCCTCATATTGCATGCAGGCTCCCTGCCCTAGGGCAGGTGTAGTGTTCAGACTCAACTCTAGCCAGAACTATGCCAAGCCAAGCAGTGGGCAGACTTCCCAATCTCCTACCCTTAATCCCTGCACCTTATTCCAGCGCCACACCATGAATCAATCACAAACTCTAGAGTCAGCCGCCTCTGAAAAGCTTGCCCCCCATCACTGCATGAGGCTCAGGGGCATACCTAGACACAAGCCGTAATAATGGCATAAATACACATGCTAAAAGGGTACCTCAAAATCCAGCAGGTGAGAGGTTCTGGTGGGAAAGGAGCCCAGGGCTGCAGGTGGGGCTCAGCTCTGCATAGAGCCGCTTGGCCCTGATGCCTCTTGGTCATGATGCGTCTTGGGGCCTGCTGTCTTCAGGGGTCAGAAACGTGCACCACGAGAGGAAAAGATGCCCCTCTCCTCAAGTTCCCCTCATTCCGAATACATTTATCCCAGCATTCCTGCCCCTTTCTGGAGCAGTTCTGCAAATCCTTTTGTGCCTTCAGTGGTGCTGTTGTGGCTGCCTTGATGTCATGAATGGGTTCAAAATATTTCCCACTCCTGATTGTTTTGGCTTTGGTGAAGAGCCAGAAGTCACAAGGTACCAGATCACTGAGTGACGGGGATAAGACACAGCGTCCTGTTTCTGCGAGTCTGGGTAGCACTTGGCAGCAGCATTCACTGCATTTTTGATCAAATCGCTTGAAGTCATTCAGGAAAGAGGACTCCAGAGCTGCTCCAGAAAGTGGCAGGAATGATGGTTGAGTGTGTTCCAGGCAGGGGGAGGATCTTGAGAGGGATTCGTGGCAATGTGTGTTTGGCAGTAAAAAAATTTTTAATGTAAACACTCACCATATATTTTGATCACCTTGTACATTGTGCAGACACTCATGATAGACAAAAGCAGCCTCTCGTGTATTCTGGAGGAAAGGCTCACTGAGAGGTGAGCGTGTCCCTCCTCGCTTAGACAAATACTTGGAAAGAGTACACCGCACTGGGAGAGAGGGGTGCTGCCAAAGCCAGGACCAGAAGGGGGCCCAGCAGGGCACCTCCTGAGCAGAGAGCCAGAGCTCGGGCCCACTGGGTGGTCTTCCTGGTCCCCTCACACAGCTGACTCCCAGCTCAGGTGAGGAGCTGGGGGCTGGCGCTGTCCACGGTCCTGAAGTGCAGGATGCTGTAGCCCTCGCAGGAAAGGATGGGAGCTGGTTGTCGCAAGCCAGGAAAGAGCAATGTTGGGGCTCCCCACATCACATGGAGAAGTGCAGACACCCCACAGCCTCAGGCTTCTCTGCCCAGGGAGATTCAGGCATGGGGGACAGAGAGTGGACGTAAGGTCACCTGCTCCCTTCACGTCCAGCCTGTTTCCAACTCAGCAAAGTCTCGCCTGGTGGCTTTCAGCCTTCCAAGGACACAGGCTTCTTCTGGACCTGTGTGACTCCCAGATGACGTGACCTAAAAGTATTGTCATCACTACCTGAAAACAAACTTGAGCCATAAAATATAAGTAACTCACATTTGATGGATGAGCAATGACCATGCACTGAAGTATCTGAAATCTCCTTGGTGTTGTTGTATTGGGTGATTTTATTTACGTGCTTGATTTGCCTTGGAGAAACATTTTAGTATGGACACCAGAAGACTGACTGTCGCTGCTTTCTTTCACTATAGTCCTGATCATTTTACTAAAGAAGAGGGCGGCTAGGAAGCTGCAGTCCTAAGAAGGGCAGGGTCGGGTGTCTCCTGTGGGCTGGGCACTCGAATCTGTCAGCACTATCCAGTGTGCAGCAATCTCCTCAGGCAGGGGACTCCACGGAGGCTCCGAGAGGTGACTGCTGTGCACAGTGTGGAGTCAGGAGCTGGGCCGGAAGCCGATGCCCTGAAAGTGATATTCTCCCAGCATCACACTGATTCCCACAGCGGGAGATGGGGTGGCCCAGGAATTGGGCTTCTGTCCCCTCGGGTCCCTGGGGGCCTCGTGGTGGCTCTGACAGCCTGTGTGCATCCTCAGTAGGAGTTTTTGTCGCCCACAGACACTTGCTACCTTCTCAGGTCGGCCTTGTACATGTGGGTGGATTCTGGCTCCAGCCGGGGAGCAGCTGTCTGGCAGCCGCCCTGTGTGTGCAGCTGTGCAGGGAAAGTCACAGGTGGGCTCTGGGTTGCATTCGGGAGTGGGGCGACTCGCGGCAGGTGCTGTCCTGCCCCACTGTGAACAACAGGAGGTGGGGCTGCAGTGCGGTCTTCGATGTGCCCAGGCGGGCTGGAGGCTGTGCTGTGGCGTCCGCCTGCGTTCTCCCTCCCACAGACACGGTGCCAGACGGGGACGTGGGGCACACATGCAAAGGCCGGCTCTCTCTGCTCTCGAAGCAGACCCTCCTCCAGGGCCGCACTGTGGGCCATGTGCCAGGTCCAGCTCCCCGATCTGCGATGTCAGGGCAGGTGTGACTGGGCCCAGAGGTGCAGCAAGGACAGAGACCCCCGAAACCCCCCGTGGCTACAAGGGGAAGTTGGATGAGACCACGAGTAGCCACCCCCAGCCAGGGCAGAGGCTGTGAGGCGGTGAAGCTACTGGGAACGTGTGACCCTTGCGGTTGGTTTGGAGGACTCAGGACCCCAGGGGCGGAGAGAGGTGTGGGTGCCAACAGCAGAGGCACGGAAGGCAGGCAAGGAGAGCCGCAGCTGTCCCTGTGACTCACCTGGGCTCAGTGTCCGGCCAGGCCCACCGAACCTGCCTCCACCTGCAGTTCTGCAGCTGGGAGCAACTGACTTCCTTTCCCTGGCCTCTGCTTTTCCAACTGTAAAATGGGGAAATAAGATCTGCTTGTGAGTTTGATGGGAGGGCTTGATGAAGTATTTAAACCTCCCAGAGAGAGTAAGCACTCCAGACTGACAGCAGAACCAGAATGAGAACTGGCTCTCAGAACCCAGTCCCATTACCCACCTGCTTATCTGGGAGACCTGTTCACTGCTCAGTGCCGGGGTCTGGTGTTCTCCCGAGGAAAACACCACCCGACGGCAGTGCGAGTCCCTTGGCGCGGTAGGCGTGCGCACGCTGGCACGTGTCCCCAGGATGGCCCTCTCCTGGGCTCCCCTGCACACCTACCCAGCAGCAGCAGGCACGCAGCCCAAAAGAGCACAGCCCCGACTTGAGATCCCGCCCACCCCAGGTAACCAGCCGCTCCACACTCACACAAAAGATAAAGAGAAACAAAGCCATCGTGAGAGCCGCGCACGACTCGGCCTTAGCCATCGAGCACAGTGTCTTTCGGAGACGGTGACACTGGGGGAGGTCCTGCATCGTCCAGATTTGGGGTGCCCCAAGTGCACACACAGCAGAGCCTCTTACCTGCTCTTCCTCCACGCACTGAGATTACGTGTTCAGTAAATTGCAGCAAGACGCAAAGACTTTGTTGTGAAATCAGACAACATTAACTCATTAAGTCAATAATTCATGGACTCTTTTATCTAAAGTGGCAACATCACACCATCAATTCACAAAACAGCCACTTCTCTGAAGTGCGTGTGATGATAATAATGGATTTTCTAACAATACCCTCTCAAAGCGAGGTCACCGTGCCTGGCTGCTGTGGACACGCCGATCTGACCTCGGGCAGCAAAACAAGCTTTATTATTGAACCTAATTATGAACTATCAAGATAATGGTCTAGACGGAGCTATTTCCTAGGGGATTATTTAGAAACAAGCAAACTGCTTTGGCCTTAAATCCACTGTACTTGGCAGTACCTGTGATCATGCAGGAAATGGTTTTGCTAGATGAAACAGGCTACTGGTGAAACACAGATTCTGGAATCCTAGGAATGGCCGAGAGGCCGCACCATGCGCGGCTGCACTGGGAACCTTTTTCCAGGTCTCTGTCTTGTATCCAGTCTTCCCTGCACGAGCTCTATGGGCACAGCCCAGGCACTCAGAGATCACGGTGCAGGGGCCGTTTGTCCCCAGGTCTTGGAGGTGACACGTGGCGGACACTTGACCCACTGCAGCAGCTTTAGTGTCTGGACTTGGGAACTGGTTGCTGAGATATTTATTTCTGTTGTTAATTGGTGTGTGACGTGTCTCTCCTGGTTAGATCTGCAGACTGAGTTTGCCAATTGCATAGCGTCCCAGTCCTGCTGACTTCCCTTGCCCGACGGAGTTCTGGGAGGAGCAGCACCAGGTTCTTGGGTTCAAACTGTACCCGCAGGTGAGTCACAGTTTGGAGGAAAACCCCAAATTAAAGTAGGCCATGATTATAGCACTAATTACCTGAAATGTGAAATCGAGGAAAAAATATGTTTGAACTGAGGAAATAAGATCTATCTTATTCAGTTGATGAGGTCGTGATAAGATTGTTCATGGCACATGAACGAAGACTCCCAGCACCAGGTGTCATCAGCATCACCATCGAAGGGTCTGATGATACCAGCGCTGGGAGATTCAGCCCGGCGCCTGCGTCTGTTTAAGTATGCAGAGATCACCCCATATCATCTTTGGCAACATACATTTGAATACGGAGCATGTATCCTCTTTTGCTTTTTTTTCTGGCATTCTAAATGCAAGTCTTAAAGTTACCTGAGCAAAAGGGTCACACAGCACTGCCATGAAGGTGCTGCAACCCGAGAGCTCCTCCCGCGTGGTTTTGCGTGTGCCACGTGTTCAAGCATGAGCCCGTCCAGATCTCTAAAGCAGTGGTGGCGAGCCTACGTGTTTTTCTCTCCAGAAAAAAGATGTTAATGTTTGGGTTCTTGTTTCCAAACTAAAACCTCGGTATTCAGGTTCCATTGCGGTGCTGGTGACTGCGATTAAGCCAATGGGTTTTGGGTTGCAGTTTGGGCACTCGTCTCTAAAGGGGTCGCCATCACCATGTCCCAGCTAGACGGCAGCTGGTTTCTAGGAATGGGCGGCTGCCTTCCCTCCAGGTAACCGCAGGAGCCCCGCTCTAAGATGGCAAGTGAACCACCATGCGCGATCGCCGGCTGGCAGGACGCAGTGGAGTAACTCCCATGCGGTGCCCGGTCCTCTGCATGTGAACTGCTGGGCCACAGTGTATGTCGTCAGCCGGGGCCACGCTAGGGTTTTTCCTTGTGTTGTCTCAGAGCTTTGCTCTCTTCCCTGGGACCAAAGACCAGGCATCTTGCTATGGCTCTGTTTTCCTTTTGGTCTGCAGTTTAAGCCTTGTGAAGCCAGATTTTGAATTTCCTGGCCTTTTCTTGCTTTTCTTTGTTTCTGGCATTTTTAAAATACACTCACCATGGATGTGTGTGGGGGTGGCCTAAGACAGCAGCATTCTCTATTTCCACGTGTGTGTAAGCACACATGTGCACGTACACACACACACTCACACACAAGGCCAGCTGAGAGCAGGGATTCCTGAGTTTGCTCAGGAAATTTACTCAAAACAAACATAAAAATAGCTGGGCTCACAGGTAAGAACAAACTTTGCTAAACTGTTGCTGGCAGGACATTATTTTTCCTGTCTTGTTCCACCTGATTCCTCATTTCTTACGATTTTTAAATTTGATAGCAGTAAACTTGGTGCAAGGAAAAAGTGCTAATGGAACTTCCACGGGACGCAGATACTGACCCGGCTGACGCCTTCACCCCGTTCGGCTGGTAGTGGAGCACTGCGCGTAATTAGTGCATTTAGTGTAGATTTACCAGCCACGGAGGCAGTTAATTGTTATATTAAACATGCTGAAAAAGGGAAGAAATCAAATTTAAGTAAAATCATTTCATTTACATCCTATTCTAATTCAAAAAGAATAAAATTGACTAATGTCCAAAATTAGATCAGCGGGAATGTGCTTGTCTTTCTTCTTACAATGTAGAATAATTTTTTCATATTCTTTGTAGTCCCTGTGTCTGTATTTTCAGTAATAAAAATAATAACATCACAATTTCTAGGGCAAAATGTCACTTTGCTTAATGGTTTGAAATTCTTCATTTGACTTCAAGTAACCTTCCTAAACAGTTAACATAAAGAGATGAAGCATCTGAAGAGCATTCTTAGCATAGGGGCTTCCCCCAAATGGGTGCTCCTGTGGCAAGAGCCCATCGACCCCCATAGAGTCAATCAACAAACTCCCAAATAGTTCCTGATTAGCTACTGGCTGTTTGAGGAAGATTGGTGGGGCAAGGGCGTGGGCTGGGACAGCACCAGCCCTTCCTGAGCAGCTTCCGCCACTCCGGCCTGGACTGCAGTGCAGGGATTATTAGTCAGGCGCTCGGCGCCCTGGAGCCCGGTCATGAGCGGCTGCAGGTGGGGGAGGGGCCACTCTGGCAGTGAGGTTCGGACTTTTACAGCGTCAAATCAAGATGGCGTAGTGGGACGGCACAGGGGAGTTTGCAGACCACCCTGGCAACTCGGGCCCCCAGCATCGGGCCCTGCACGAGTCCCTCGGTGGGCCCTCTGCAGAAAGTTTCTCTTCTCGGATTTGAGGGTCACATCAGGGGTTCACATTTCTCCCCAGCCAAACTGGGACACTGGGTAACACAGTGAGAGCCCCTTCTAACCGGTGTCTAAGACTCCAAGGAAGCCAGCACGGTGGTGCAGCTACTCAGAAGGCTGAGGCAGGAGGATTGCAAGTCTGAGTCCGGCCTGGGCAACTCAGAGAGACCGAGTTTTGAAATAAAAAATAAAAAAGGCTGGCGATGTAGTTCAGTGCTCCCTGAGTTCAATCCCCAGTGCTGTAAAACAAACAAAAAACACAAGGCAAAGTGAACGGACAGAGGGAAAGAGGAAAGGATGAAGGGTGCAAGGGCTTTGCGCATGCCAGCCGCTCCCGTCTCGGCCGAGGCGCGGGGGAGTGGGGTTGGCACGGGTCGGTCCCCACTTGGCAGGTGGAGAAGCCGGGCGGCTGAGCCATGGAATGTCTCGCCTGGACACACGGTGACCGGATCTCGTGAAGCCGGGGCCGGGCTCGGAAGCCTGCGTCCTCACCGGGGTGCTTTCCGCTCCACCAGACGGGAGGCGGGGGAGAGGGGAGCGGGAGCACGGCGGCCGGTGAGCACGGAGAGGGGAACGGCAGAGGAAAACGGGGTCCGGGAAGAGCAGGGAGGAGTCGCCTTCACCCGCGTGGCTCTGTGTGCACTGCGCACAGCCACAGCCTGAGACAGATCTGAAACCAAGCACGAGGACCCCGCCCGCAAAGGCGTGGGGCCTGTTCGGAGGTCCACCTGGGGCGCCCGTCATAGTGGGGCTGTATTTCAGGAACAGAAGCGGCCAGATCAGGTACCCAGGAACCCATAGCCTAGTTCACTGGCAGGCACATTCCTCCCCCGCCATGAAGTCTTCCCTGGTCCACGCTTCCGAAATGCAACAGGAAACAGCAGAGTAGGGGCTGTCACTCCGAGAGGGAGACCTAGGAAAGAAGGGACCCAAAGCTCAGCCACACAAATTCGGTCTGGTCCTCAGGCTCCAGGACAGTGGCTGGCTCTGCGCTCTGCAGTCCAGGCCTGCGGGACGGTGGTGCCACTGGCCTGGTTCAGTGACAGTGACTCCAGCTTGTGCCCTAGGCTGGGACCATTCTGGGCTGCAGACAAGGAAACTGAGAGGAGGAGGGGGCACTGGCAGCCCTGATGACCTCTGGGTCGCCTTGGGCCACTCGTCCTGTTCCCTGAAGGATACAGGACTGCAAACTGTTGGTCCGGAGGTCCGAGGGCCTCCATCACGGGCCCGCTCCTCCTCACACTGTCCAGCCCGGTGCTGCCATCACCTCTTTACCTGGTGGCCGCCTGCTGCTGTCTGAGTTCTCTCCAAACACACTTCCTGGCCTCCGCGGCAGGAGAGCGTGCCCAGCCCCTGCGTCCTCGCTGGTCCCCGCTCCTGCGGTCCCTGCAGCCTCAGTTCACCAGTCTCCCCCACTCTTGGCTGTGAGCCGCCAGCATGAGCTGGCCCTACGGCGGCGGCGGGTGCTGGGCGCCTGCTCAGATGAAGGGCGTGCCAAGGTCACGCCCCGCCAGCTGCGACTCCCAGGAGGCACGGATGCAGCTCGGAGAAGCACCCCGCTGCCTTCTGGGAAGGCTTCCTCCCCAGGTCCCGGTGACCTCACTCCCTTCCTCTTGGGGACCCTGGCTCTGCACCTGATCATCCGGCCCTGCCCAGTGGGCTGCTGAGGCTGCTGGGCACGCACCTAAGCAGCTCCAGAGGCGAGGGCTCCTCGCTGCCGCACCCCTCTTGCCAGCCCGTGGACCGAGTCTAGTGACATGTGCACTTGCGCTGTGCTCCGGCAGCTGCGGTCTGAGCCCGGGGTGCATCTGTGGTGAGGAGCGCGCTGTGTACTCCGTGGCCCCCCTCCACACCCACTTGGGGGCTCTCTGTGTCCTGTGAGCCCCACCCTGTGGGGGCAGGGGCGGTCCGAATCACTCCCTGCTGTGCCGGCTCCAGAGGCAGAGCCGAGGGAGGCTCCGGGGCCCAGTTTCCTCACCGCAGTGAGCAGAGCCCAGGGGAGCCCCACGCTGCCAAGCTTGACATCCAGTCTGTGGGCTCTGGGTGCCAGGTCCCCGTGGGACCGGGCACCGCGAGGCACCGGCTGCTTTCACCACGCAGCTGTGGCGGTTCTGGGTCGGGGTGCAGCTGTGGTGAGTCCTCCTGACCAGGAGCAGCTTTGCAGAGAAGTGCTGCCCCTCTCTGTGCCTCAGAGACATCGGCACCTCCTCTGAGGTCACACAGCCGGTAGGCAACCAGGTGATGACAGACTCAGCCCCAGCCCTGGGGTTGCGGTCTAACACCAGGGCATGGAGCGCCCACGAGCAACCAAGGCCTTGCCCCGTGGCGCAGACCCCGAGCCTCTGGCCGCGACCCTGGTGCTGTCCTGAGAGCATCAGATGCCTGGCCTCCAGGACTTCACCCAGGTTGAGTCCCCTCCCCCGGAGGCGACCTTCCCGGGCGGAGCTCCCTGTCCCCTTGGCCCTGTGGGGACGGCGTCTTCATCCACGCACACTCGGGGTCACGGCACAGCTCCTTCCCTCAGGACTGGCCCTCACGGAGGACGCAGGGGCGACAGACGGACCTGTGTCTCCCCACATCCAGGGGACGACAACCAGGTGCTGTCCCAGGCCCAGGTCACCTGCCTGACGGCACGGAGGACACCAGGCTGGGCACAGCACCGCGCCCTGTGTGAGCCGACCTCGAGGGGGCCTCCCCGCCTCGGAGCCAGGCTCTGCGGTTCCACTCGGTGTCCGCCGAGTTACAGAGCCAGTGAGAACAGCAGCCTCTGACTTCACAGTGGCCCTGGCTGCGGCCCAGAGCCGAGCTGCGGGACCCTGGCCTCCCCCGGCGGGCGGGATCTCCAGCTCCCACGGCCTCGGAAATGGAGGAAGAGATGCCACACCCTGAAATGACGGCGGGGGAGCGTGAGGAGCGGTCCTGTGACGCACACGCTTCCTAAGCACCTGGTTTTCCCCAGGAATCTGAAGGAAACAGCCTGCACGACGCGGCTTTGCAGAGTCCGCGCCCCTTTCGCACTCCGAGGCTTCCTGACACGGAAGGACGGGGGTCCCCAGGAGCATCGCTCCCAGGTGTGCAGGGCAACAGAGGTCAAGGCGCATCTGCAGGGCTTTCCAGGGGACGGGGCGCCACTGCTGGACAAGAACAACGGCAGGTCCTGAGTGGGGACATGCGCTCTGCCACCTGTGACCACGTCTCTGTGTCCCTCTCAGAGAATGATGATTGCAGGCTGGGCAGCACAGCCGTTGGATGTGTCTCCTCTGAAGTTGATACTTGGTGCTCTCATGAAACTCAGCTCTCCAGGGAATTTTGGGGGGCTGAATGAGGTGGGGACCGTTCCCTGGCCAAGGCGTGGTGTCCTTGGTCCTGTCGGGCTGAGGTTCATACACAGATGCGCGAATAGAGCATTATATGACCAGGGCAGGTGATGGCTGCCATCCTGTTCAGGTGTGGACTCGTGCCAGTGGGCTCCCCACGCTCGCTTGGCCTGGACGCGTAGATTCCCTTAAGTTAAATGGATCACACTAAGTGTGTGTCAGATCCGGGTCACCTAGCACAGTCACGCACCTGCTCTGCACATCTTTAAGAGAATAAAAGGGAAAACTCACAGTCAAATTTCAGAGCTTCTTTTATAGGCAAGGCAACTGTAACCATCTCCTGGTCACAGACAGCAGTGGAAAAGATCATTTTCCGTTGTTAAGAGAAGTAACATCTCAGCCGTCCTCACATCCCACCACCCCCACCCCGTATTTCCACTGCCTCCCCCTGCAGGGGCTGAAATGGTCAAGCCGACGAAGCGGCCGCCGTGGAAGGACAGGGCTGGGAGGGCGGAGAGCGCCCAGGAAAGTGGAAACCAGATCTGCGTCCCAGGGGCTCGGGGACAGGGTGACCCGCTCCACGAGGCTGTGTCATCCGTGCCCGGGTTGCTGCGGACAGGCGAGGCCCACGGGGGCTCCGCACTGAGTCTTCTCCTGGTCCTCACAGGCCCCGCCCCCGTGCACAGCCCCGAGGCTGACTTGACATCTCCGTGACAACAGCCAGGCGGCACCTGGCGAACGCTTCCAGGTTCCGTTCTGCAGAGGCCTCCGGGGAGGAGACTCCCGGTGAAGCTCTTCCCACGCGGCCCTGGAAGCGCAGGAGGCCCACTGTCACCCAGGGGACGTCACTGGCCTGGATCTGAACCCAGAATTCCGGAGTGAAGTTTTCCATGCCGTCTCAGGGGCGACGCCATCATTTGGAAGCGGCTCTGAGCACAAATGCTAAGAGGGTTTGCTCGGACCCCGAGGCGGCTGCAGCTCTTCAGTGTCCAGCGGTGGCTCAGGATGTCACCGTGCTGCCTGCTCACCCCACCGTTCTCGGGGCGCTGTTCAGTTTTCTGGTCACAGGGGCAGCTGTTTCTGCTCCTTCTCGGGCTCTCGAGTCCAGCAGAGCCGGCAGCTCTGATGGGTCCTGCCAGGCAGAGTCGGTTCTCATCTCTCAGCTTCCTTTTCCTGCTGCTCAGTCCCTCCGTCAGCGTCAGTCAGCAGTGGTGACGGCGCATCTGACGCACAGAAGCTTGGGGGGAGGGTGCTGCCCCGATGGCAGTGGCTTCAGAGATGTCAGCACAGTCCCCTGTCACACCGGGGACTTTTCTTCATGGGCACAATTAGACAGCTGCAGCTCCAATCATCGTATCTGCATTCCAGGCAAGAAGACAGGCTGGGCAGCACCAGCTGTATCTATCCCCTGTCACTGGTGAAGCAAAGGCCAACTTCCGCTTTGTTGTTGGCTGGAGCTGTGTGTAAGGAGCTCCTGACTGCTGCGGATGCTGGGGAACAAGCAGGAAGGGGTGGTGACCCTCCTGGAACAGTGTCAGCCCACGGTTCACCGGCGGGACGCTTCCCAGGCCGTCCTCGCTGTCTGACCCAGGGCGGTGGCCTTGCTCTGGAGTGCGCAGCCCCAGGAGTGCAGGCTGGCGCAGCCTGGGCTCTGCCCTGTCCTCGCGGGCGGAACTTGGGTGGAGGCCAAGGTCCTGGCGTCTCTGTGTGGCCCCTGTGCTTTGGCCTGCAGTGCGCAGCTGTGCTCGTGCCCAGACCGAGATGCCGCCCTGACATCCACCGTGCCATCCCTGACCGAGCCTGCCACAGCCCGGCCCAGAGAAACTCCACCTGGCCACCAGCCACGGGGCAGGACCCCCGGCCATGCTGCTTAGCGCGGTGGCGTTGGCGGAGGCCAGGCGGCTCACACACACAGGGGCTTCCTGTGGCTCGCTCAGTCCAGAAAGAAAGGTCCACTCTCTTGCTTTGGTCACTGGGGACCATTGCCTTCCCTACTCAACCCAAGCCCAGGAAGCAGAGAGCCAGTGCTGCTAAGAATTTTCCTCCTTCTCACTTTCAAAACTACCACCTTCTGAGAATAAAGCAAAAGGGACCAAGAGATACTGCTTCAAGAGCTTCCGTTCAAGCCAGAGTCTGTCATCCGTGGAAAACGTTCTCGCATCTATAACATTCAGACTCTTTCTGGTCATCTAAAGCCATTTTTGTCTTTCTCAGTTCTAAATTTTATTAGATTTTGACTTTTGGTTTGATATTTGCTTTTTCCTTCTTCTTTTTTTTTTTTTTTTTTTTTTTTTTTTTTTTTTTTTTTTTTTTTTTTTTTTTTTTTTTTTTTTTTTTTTTTTTTTTTTTTTTTTTTTTTTTTTTTTTTTTTTTTTTTTTTTTTTTTTTTTTTTTTGTGAACTACACCTAGCAGCCTTTTAGGAGAAAATGATACAATTTGATATGTGAATGATAGAAATGTTTTAAATGTGATTTGCATCTATCTTTTCCATATGTGCAGTCTATAAAATTAGTTTATGGGCAGAGTTGATCTTATAAAATGAAAGAGTCAATAAACTGTCTCCTGTCTTTCTGTTTTCCTGCCCCTGCAAGCCTCCTTCATCCCTTTCTATTCTACAGCAGTTCCAGTTTCATTCTGCTTGCCTGATCCTTCTTGCTATATCCAGAAACACTTTCATCAAAACTACTAAAGTCGTCGAAAACCAGCACTCCCGGGACGCTGTCTTGGATGAGAGGTGGCTGCAGGTGCCGCCGTCCAGGGTGGAGGTGTCCCGGGCAGAGGTGAGAGACCTGGGTGCAGCATGCAGCACAGAGGAAACTGACCTTGGGGTGCAGGAGAAACCTGTGCTGTCTCTGCCACCTCGTTGTAAATAAAAAACTGTTCTAAAATGAAGAGTTTATTTTGAAAAAAATCGACACTTTTAAGGCTAAAAAATGTGGAGGGAATGTATCAAGCAAATTCTTTCACCATAAAAATCTAGGGACCCCATCGGAAGCTGCTACTTCACAAGGCTCACTGCAAATCATGCACCTTGGTGCACACGATGCTTCCCCAATGGGGAAATACGCAGGCAGCGCTGTTGTGCCCTTAGAAATTCCTAACGCAAAGCCCGTGGCACACGTTAACCCTGCGAAGCCCCGAAGTCGAGCGGCCTCTTTTCTCTAACACCGGTTTCCCGCGTTGGTTTGGTCAGATGAATGCTTTTTCCCAAAGGACACGCGGCTTCCCCGGGCACTCGTGGCCGGCAGACTCACAGGGCGAACCTGGCCCAGGGGAAGCGTCCTGGGCTGACGCTCTGCAGACGAGGTTGGGACGGCTGCGAACTCCCGGGCACAGCCTCTGGGGCGGTTCTGTGTGTCCCCTGGCGTCCTGCAGGAAGATCGCTGAGGGTTAGTGCAGCCCGGAGGGTGCACATTTTCCTCTGGAGCGCAGGGCGCCCACCTCCCGTCTCTGCTAATTGACTCCAGATCTAACGGTGCGAGGCTCATTATTCCCCTGTTAGCCGTGCCGGACGTCAGCACTCAGAGCCTTTGAAACCGTGTGCATCCTGAGTAGGCTGCAGTTTGACCATTTAAAGTAGCGCGGATCAATGGTCCGGGCAGCAGCTCTGCAGGGCCAGCAAACCAGACTGCAGGGGGCTGACCTGACTTCAGCGGCCTCTCGTCAATCGGTGGCGATCCACATCAATTAAAGCGGAGAGAAGCTGCCTCACCCAACTCCACTTCCGAAGCGGAGGCGCAGCTGAGGGGAAGGCTGCTGTGCGGCCGTCAGCGACTGTGGCAGGCGGATCCATCCTCTGTCGATACCCGGCTTTGGGGAGGATTCTAACAAGCCGCATCCTGGCCTGTGGAGAGCGCTGGTTTGAGCAGCTCCACTGCAAATCCCACTTTCTTCTCCTTAGGCTGAGTTACAGTCAATCCGGGGCTTTGGAGGAGAAGCCAGTATCGCCACCTAATTATACCTCAGCTCACCATGAAGTAGTTAATTAACAATATTTGATTTAAATAATTATTGATTTAGTACTTACGCTAGGTCAGGCACCATGCTAGGATAGATCATGGGACAAAACATGGTCTTCGCCCCTGGAAGAACTCCTAGTCTGCCGGGAAAGACAGACAGGAAAAGGGACGGTCACGGTATCGTGGGCAGCAGTCCAGCAAGGCTGCGCTCCAGACCCGCCCCGGGACAGAGGGCGGGCATCTCGGGAAGGGTCAGGGAAGACCCACCGAGGTGGCCGCAGACCCAGGAGACTGGAGCGTGTTCTGTGCCGTGACCTCACCGACCATCGTACGCGGAGCCGCGCCGCGGGCAGCGAGGCGTCTCCTGACCGAGGCCTTGGGGATGGCGGGAGAGACTTGTACTCCAGGCCAGCGTTCCCGCGTTAGCTCCACCGGGCCTCGCGCCTGTGCGCAAGGACGGTGCCGAACAAGCACAGATGCTGCCGTCATCAAAGCAGAACGTCACGGACTCCCCCTGCCCCTGACCTGCTCACCCTTCGCTCCACATGGCTGCGTTACTCACCTTCCCGTCCCTGGGACAAAACGCCCGACATCTACAACCTCAGGGAGGAGAGGTTAGATCGGGGTCACGGCTTCGGAGGGTTCAGCCCACAGTTCACCAGCTCCAAGGCAGAAATGGCAGGGAGGGAGGGCCTGGCAGAGAGGGGATGCTCATGGCATGGGAGGCAGAAAAGAAAGAGAAAGGGAGAGAGAGAGAGGGAGAGAGAGAGAGACCAAGACAGACACAGAGAGACAGAGACAGACAGAGAGATAGACAGAGACAGAGTCAGAGAGAGACAGAGACAGAGACAGACAGAGATAGATAGAGCCAGAAACAAAGAGACAGAAAGATAGAGACAGAGACAGACAGAGACAGAGTCAGAGAGAGACAGAAACAGAAAGAGACAAAGAGAGAAAAAGAGCCAGACAAAGACACAGAGAGAGCACCTCAGTGTCCCCCGGCCCGGCCTGGGGGAAGTTGGGGTGCACATCCTCCCAGCCTCCCCTCTGCTGGTGGCTCCCTTGCACATGGGCAGGGAATGAGCCGGCCCGACTCGAGCTGGGAAGGCAGGGACCGGGACAGGGCCCACGCTCCTCCCCTCCTCTATTTTGGGACTAAGGCCAAAGCTGCAGTCACCTGTGTCTGTGTCACTCTTGTCTTGTGGTTCGGGCATCTTGCTTTCTGACTTGTGACGGCGTTTGTGCTGTAAAGTGGCTCTAGGACTGCAATCTTACAGTGAGCTGCACAGTTAGGACCCTGCCTGGAGTTTCTTTTGGGGATGGGGATGGGGTGGTCATGCTTGTAGCTTAGATGTAAAATGTCCGCCAAAAGACTTGTGTGGAAGGTGCCTGGGTTGTGGGGACTCCATCCCCACGACTGGAATCAGCCTCGGGCGAGCACGTGGCTGGCTGTGCTGTAGGGAGCAGGGCCTGGGGAGAGGTGGTCTCTGCGCTGTGACCTGGCAGGGCGGATTCTTGTCCCAAGCTCCCTTCTCCTCTCTCTGTCTCCTCCCTGGCCATCATGGGGTGAGCGGCCTTGCTCCACCACACGCTTCTACCATGCAGTCCCTGCCTCGGAGCCACCGACCGAGGGCTGAACTGTCTGAAACCATGAGGTCTGGCTCTACTTTTCTGGTGCCCCGAGGGCACTGATTTCATCTTCTCATCCCACGACCCATGTCTCGGAGCTCACTTCACCTCTCAGAGACTCCGTACGGCCAGCTCTTGGCACAGCGGCCCAGGGCTGGTAACACAGCCAATTCTCAAAAAGCCTCCAGAGGGACGGCAGCAAACTAATGACAATTTCCTTATGTTTTTGCAGAAAGCACAAAGGCATTTAATTCACTTTTTTAAAGTGACAAAACTTATTCTCTTAGATTAAAATTGTTTTACCAAGGAATGCAAACTCTGCCTCACCGGGATGAGGCGCCAGCCTCCACGTGACCAGGCAGTCGAGATCCACAACCTGTGTTGATAAGACGTGCTTTATTCTGGGTCTTTCTCCCAAAAGCTTATGACCCAGTCTAATTGTAAGAAAACATCTGAAAATCCCCAGGAGTGATTCTGTAAAACCCTTCCCTAGTACACCCAAAAATGTCAAGATTCTTAAAGGCAAGCCCTGTTTTGATACTGTCGGATCCAAGGGGCACCAGGGGAGACAGGGCAACCAGCCTCCTGCGTCTCCTGACGGGGTGTTGGGCTGGAGAGAGCAGCAGGGAAAAGCGACGGCCAGCTGAGTAAGCCCGGGCCTCGGTTCACGACGATGTAGCAATAGGAGTGTGCTGGTGGGAGCAAATGTATGATGACATAAGATGTCAGCAGGGCAGGTAAGGTGCAGATTATATGGGAGGCCTCGTACTATCTTCATTTTGTCTGAAACTGCAAAACTGTTCTGAAAAGCACAGTTTACTTGGAGAAAAAGCTGGAGGAAGTAGCAAGGCACCTTGGGTGGCGGTCGCGCCTGTCACGAGCTGTTGGCGGTACTCCCCGGCGCAGGCTCTTCTCCCTGCGGGGTTAGGCTCCTTCAGGGGGAAGCCAGCTCTCCTTGCCCTGGTTTCTCCGGCTCTCCAGGGCGGTGCCGGTCACGCTCGCCCAGGCCGTGCACGGGAAGCTGAACACGAGTGTCCCTCCGCGCGGGTCACACACCAGAGCCCGGCGTGTGAGTCTTCGCAGTGCTCTCCCCGGCGGCCCTGAGAGGGCAGAGAGAGCGAGCCAGCGCGCTGCAACCTGCCTCCGAGCCTCCGTCCTGAGTGTGCGCGCGTGTGTGTGCGCGAGCACTGTCCCTGCCGAGCCGCGGCTTCGCGTCGTTGGCGCGTCCGTCCGCCCTTTCACCTGCATCCACGGCGGGCGCTGACCAGCTGCCGGGCTGTCCGGGGCCTTCCAGGGCGAGTGCTGACGTTCACGCAAAAGCACTGAATTCCAGGGAGAAAGTATGGATAGCGGGACGCTTTTCATTTTAGACAACCAACGAAAACAGAAATTGGTGTTGAGGCAGGCAGCTGGAAAGACATGCGATTCCTGTCCTGTAACTGAAGACACGGAAACCTCATGATGAGGATAATATTTGAAAAAGATAAGCAGCTCATTTTACAGTAGCTGTGTGTCAGGTGTCACGGCTAGCAGAAATACCGGATCACATGATGTTCCACAAGTGTGCATGCATCAGTAACCTGCAAACACCTCCAGAGGCTGACAGCGCACCCAGGATTTAGCATCACATGAGAAGCTGCATCCAGTAGCCTTTAAAGTTATAATAGATTTCTTCTGACAAGAGAGGACCTGATGCTAAGGTTCTGTACGATATAAAGTAAGGGTGTATATTAGTAATGGCTTTCCAGATAAACAGCCAGTGGGAGACAGACAGACAGATTCACGGATGGATGGACAGAGATAGATAGATAATAGATAGACAGACAGATAGATAATAAGTGCATGAGTGTATGGCTGGATGGTTGGATAAATAGGTTGGTGCATGGATGAGTGGATAGATGGGTGGATGGGTAGATAAATGACAGACAGATACACAGATAATAGGTACATGAGTGAATGGGTAGATAGATAAATAGGTTGGTGCATGAGTGGATGGATGGATAAATGATTGATAGATAGATGTTGGATGCATGGGTGAATGAATGAATGGATTGATGATAAATGGATGTATAGGTGGATGGATGGATGAATGGATAAATAGGTGGGTGCAAGGGTGGGTGGATGGATGGAAGGATGGATAGATATAGATGATAGATAGATAGATAGACGATAGGCAGATAGCGAGCTATGAAAACTGTCTCATGGATTATGGGAGCCCGGCAGCCCAGGATGACTGAGGGATAGGCACAGGGCAGTGACGGTGGGGACCCTGGTGTCAACCCAGGGTCCTGGAGACCAGGGAACCCAGAGTTCTGACCTCCAGGGGAAAGGGAAGGTGGGTGTCCCTGCTCAAGCAGAGAGAGTGAGTCTGCCTTCTCGTGCCTTTCTGTCCTGGGCCCCGTGGACCGCACGGTGCCGCCCACATCTGGAGGGCAGACCTTCCTTGCCTGCAAACCTCTCACAGACGCACCTGGCACCATGCGTTACCAGCGTCAGAGAACCCCTCGCCCAGCTGAC
>RJWM01030649.1:0-23099 GCA_004363535.1 Dasyprocta punctata
TGACAGAGAATAGGATTTATTATAAGGCTTCAGCCTCACACAGCTGTGGGTTTGAGACCTGATGTGGCCATGGGTCAGCTGCACCAGGAAGAAGAGCTGATACAGAGTGAAGAGACAGGATGAAAGTCTATTAGGACAACTGGAGCCTGTTTCTGTCACTACAGCTTCCATGGCGATAATGGCTGTCCTGCAGGAGATGTAGCTGCTGTGGCATTGCACACCCACCTGGCCAGCACTCTGCAACGCTAGAGGAGATGACAGAAGAGCTACAGGTCCAGGGGTCTGGCCTTCCACAGAGCTGTCACTCATCTCCATTAGCTCGCCGTTTCTGGCCTGATATAATATTCTTGAGCTATCATAGTACTCACGGCCATATACTGACCTTACAAATATGACATTAATATCTGCGTGCTCATATTTGCCTACCAAATCTGGTGCAAAATCTCTTGTGACTAACTTCAATTGAAAACTATGTAGAAACGAATTCTGAAACAAGTACAAAGCCTACACACTAACTGTCATCAAAGGTTTTAATGGGTGAAACCTCACCTTGGTGGTTTAAATCCATACCAGCCTACCTACGTGCTGATTATGAAGATTTTACCTGTAAATTCAAAGTGCCTAACTATGGCCATATTATATCATGGTGCTGAAAGAAAATCTTATAAACTCCAACTATTCATGGCTAAAAATGTAGATTCATGGATATCGGAATGAACCAAGCAAAATTAACTGATTTTAGTGACAATCATTTACCAACATTCCCTGGACAACATGCAGTATAATTAGTCTATCGCTATCTTCTATGGGTGCTTTGCATTAAGGGGCAACGGGGGTGAGACAACAAACTTTCATTATTTTTTTTAACATGAGAATTTAAAAGATTCTTGCATTTATTTAATCTTTCATGTGAAATGTTAAAAGGTAGTTTACTTTCATTTGAGAATCAAAAAAACTCTCTTAACCTTGAAATCAATGACAGTTCCTTCAATTTTTACATTTTTCTGATCACCTTATTTAAACTGCTTTTCACAGCATATGAAGATGTTTTCTAAAATGCTTCTTTCATTGGAAACTTGAGATTTTGGCCATAAAAGATATCTTCCTTTTCCTCCTCTAGTTATTGTCTTTAACAGAAGACACTGCCTATTCATCATCAACTGGAAACACAGAATGCTGGTGCATTCTGTGAAATTCCAGTGACTTTCGCCAGTGGAGCTCACATCCAGGCTCCTGCCAAGTCCTTTCCGAGGTAAGCAGGCCTTAGCCAACTCTTCATTAACTTCAGAGGGAGGCAGGGAATTGAGGTGATTACCTGCATTACAGAAAACAAGAACTAGAATTCACTTGGAACATATTTGTCACTCTTGGTTTTTTTTCCCAACCCCATCCCCGCCTTGGTGAGGGAAAAGATTCTGTAGACACATCAGCAATTTGTTCCACATTCCAGACCCAGGATGCCATCAGAAAACCTTCCTTTTGTGCCTACGACAGTGGAAGGATTTTCACGTTTTTCTTCTGTGAATGCCTCCCAGAAGTAATTTCTGCTTTACTCATTTTATTCATTGTTGGGAAGTAACAGTGACAAAGTCAAATACACGGCATCTGTTTTGCAGACCTTTCAACCACCTGCAACTAAATGGAACTGGGGCACATGGGAGGCATCTACCTGCCAAAGTCCATTATGTGGCCTGCACAGAAGACCTGGAATCCAGTGCTACTACACTGCGCAAATACAGGCCAGCATTCAAACCACTTAACTACAGCCCTTCGCTTAGAGCATATCCCCCAAATGGCTATTTGGGTGTTAATTAGAACCTTGGCAGCTGACATTGTCTCATTCTTCTCATATTTAGATCTAAGTATATTCATTATAACCAACTTCTAGTCTTTCTTGTAAGGAATATATTTAGTCACCCTTAAGGGTTAGTATTTATCATTGACAACCCCATCAACTTACCTTCCAGGACTACTAGTAATTCATTTATCATAAATTAGAAAAAGGGCTCAGCATGCACCACTCTTTAAAAATGAAAGAACAGCGCCTGCCTGCGCTAGGAACTGTGTTAAGTGCTTTACAGGCATTCTGTAAAGGGGAGCTAAAATCACATTATTCATTCTCTTTTAATTCACTTCTAAGGCCAGACCTCATTTAAAAATGTTCCTGGGAAAATCTCAGTAAGACGCTAAGGCTCTCCTCCCTCTGCCAAACATTTAGTTCAGAGTGCTTTATTACTTGCTCTGCCACTTTGCCCATAAAATTAGGGCATTGGCCTCTACCACTGGATAAGAATAGACATTCAATGAACCACAGAGACATAGAAAGATTTCATCTCTTATGTGTTGGAGCAGTGTTAGAAATAAAAAGCAGTGGCCTAGAAAGCATGACTCTTGCTTCTTTGTTCTCCTTAATTACCTCAATTTTAAACATCTTCCTCCTAGGTCTCCATATTGACATGCTACAAAGTTATGTTCTTTTCTACCATGGAAAGAGTTCACTTAGAATTTTCAGAAAATCCATTTATACTTTTTATATCATCTTGGCTCCATGGACTCCTTAATATCCTACACAAATGAACTGAAGGACCATGGCTCAGAGTTTTTAGAATTAATCTGGAATTAAATATTTGAGAAATGTAACTGGAATGTTCTTCCCTCTTAAATGCTTACCACTTCTATGTGCTTTCCAGGCAAATAGAATTTAGTAAATAGGGAAAGATTTTATTTGAACTTGTGTTTTTGTTAAGATTTTAAAGAGAAAATAATTTATTTTTATACTGGTCCATGATGATCTGAGCCCTAAACCAACCTGCTGTAAGAGTTACTACAATATTGAATATATGCTGTAGCTTTCTTCCAAAATCTTTTGCTCTAATCTTGGGTTTGTTGACTTGAGATTTTGCTATCTCTGCCATTTGCTTTACTTTCATCAGTTCATATTTCTTTTGCTTATATTTGGAAAGATATTGATTGGCGTGGGCCTTCTATAAAAAAAATGCCGAAAAATCATTCTCCCTATATAGTTTTTTTCTCTCACATGAAAAAAATTGAAATATGTGAAAGGAATCTAAACTTCTGAGTAATGAAGGAATATCTTATTTGGGCTTGAAATATAGGGAATCAGATTTTGTGGTAGGCACAAGACCCATTTGTATATCTATTGGTATTCCCTGAAAATTCAGAAATTTATGAGCACTTTCCACTAACTACATGTGGAGTCACTTCACAGATTTTCTGTGTGCTGGAGCAACTACAGTTGTGTGTTTTGTAATCTGTTCAACATTCTTTTCTACTTCTGGATAGAGAGGGTTTGATTTAAAAATTATAAGCCAACAAGTAATTAATAGACAGTAATGCTTTATCCCAAATCATTTAATCAATTCAAAACTTATTAGATAATATGACTAGGCAAAACACAATGTATATGTCACTTATCATTTACATTCCAAGTAGTTATGGGTATTAATCCAAGGATGGTAAGGGTCCTGTAGAGGACCAAACTTGATGGAAAACAAATATATGTAATTATGCCAGGGGATTCATTAGTCAGACTGACAGGCTCTGAGAGAAAATTGTCACCAATGCAGGTCTGTGTCCTGGAGAGTTGGAGGATACAATAGCTGCTCACCCAAGAACCAAGAAGCCACAGACCAAGAGGGATCAAAGATACAGCAGCAATCACAGACCACAGACCTAGACGCTCTCTGGAGAGTCTTTGGTAACAGAGGTGTTGGAAGGCCGAGGAAATTGGAGTCTGATGTCCACAGGGGACAGCAGGAACAGACACACTCACTCTGGCACAATGGAGCTTTTCAAAATGAACTCACTTCCTTATTCTTTTCTTTTTATTACATCGAGGCTACGAGCCTATTGAGTGATGCCATCCAAAACTGGGGTGGGTCTTCTACTTCAATTTGATGAACTACATATCAACCATCCCTGAAAATGCCTTGCAGATGTATCCGGAACTGTGCTTTACTAATCTGCTAGGTGTTTCTTAATCCAGTCAAGTCGACATATCATGATTAACGGTCACAGACGGCAAGTGCATTTAAAGAATCATTTTGTCCACAATCATGTCCAGGAACATCAAGCAAAAGTACCGTGAGCTGTGATTATGTTCACCCAAAGTTTGGGGATGAGGGAGATCCCAGGGGGAAACCTTGCCAACAAATCTGCCATGGTTGTATAGTACCATGGTCTTAGTTGGCTCACTTCTTGTGCTGCACAGATTTGGTTGTAACCACAAGTGGCAGGAAGAGAGCACTGACTCCTGCAGAACAGAGCAGCTCTAATTTATCCCATGGGTGAGCATTCCAACTTAAAAGAGAAAGTGGGCAAACAGTAAGCCCCGTGGGTCCTTGTTGACCAGGAGGTCACCCAACTCAGGACTTTAACCATAAACAACAGCAAGGAAATCATGAGGTGGTAACTTAGCCAGGTACTTTCCACTGCCTCCACTTGCTGCTTATAACTGCACTTTCAGCTGAAGCTTATCTGTCTTAGTCTGCACCCTGCTAAGATTTTCCTTGTCCCCTTCCTAGAGTGTACAGGTACGCATGTGAAGGTGATTTGAAAGCTCCAGCAGTTTACCCTGGGTATACCCTCAAGTGAAGAAAGATGGAAAACTATATTAAATGCTCAAGAGTTGTGATTTGTAAAATCAAATGGATTTACCTCCACTTTTCCCATGTTTTGAGAAACACAGCTCTGAGCAGTGATGAAACCATTTCTCTTGATTCACCCCGCAGCCTTTGATGTAGAAATTAGATCCCTTAGTGTGAACATGGTCTTCTGCCTTTCCATCCCAACCAAACTACACCAGCCTGAGGTTTCTCAACAGGAGTGAGTTCAATATTTAAAAGACTATTCATGCCAAAGTGCAAATCAATCACTTACCAAACAAAACAACTCATCTGAAACTTTCTAATTGAGCCTTTCATTTGGGTAATAGAACAACAGAAAAGGTCATTTTTTTTTTTTTTTGGGAAAACTGGCATGAATAGTAGCATAGGTAGGAAAAGTGCCCAAGCTCATTGCCTCAGTTATAGTTCATTCTTCAGCTGGAGAAAGATGTGACAAGGCAGTGTTTCTTAACTGTGCTCCATGGAGCCCTTGGTAGTGTGAGAAGACAGAAGTAGCAAGTAGGTAGATGGGATGTTTTGCATTATTCGGTTTCCCAGGCACATTATCCAGAGTATTTCTGATTCAGAGTTGTGGGAATCAGAGCCTACCATCCCCTTCAATGTCACACCTGGAGTGACCAGACTTCCACTGGACTCATCCTCCTGAAAGTTTCAGCATCTCCCAATAGCGCAATGAACTAGGGACAAACTCTTGCACACTTAAGCCTCTGAAGGACAACCAAGATCCAAACTGTAGCACTCCATTTTACCTCTGCTGCCAAGTATCAACTTCTTCTGCCCCTGAGTTACCTTCCATTGGCCCCCATGCTGATCTCCTCTACTTCCCCACTGCTGCCTGCTTATTCCCTCCTCTGTAGGTTTAGCTAAACTGTTTCCATTACCTGGAAACCCACTCCACCTAAAGTTCAGCTGCTAGTGGACAGTTAACTATTGATTTTCAATTCCCTGGGGTAAAGATGAACCCAGGGATCAACCTGGTTGAGGAGTGGAGCCAAGTCTGTGTTTTAAATAAAATCCCCTTTCTGTTTTCACCTACATATTCCTCTCAATCTCAGGTTTATGAAATTGAAGATTCATATTATGTGTTTATAGTAAATTCTAAGGTTAATACAGGGTTCATTACTAAAAATCCAATTTGCTCAAGGGGGAGAGGCCATAAAGGAGGACCCGGAAATCTAAAACAAGTTAGAAGTGGTGGTTGAAGTTAATGATCCTCCACTTGGGAATGGAAAGCCTTTGATGTTAGGCCTCTTTTACGTCTCATTGCTGACACACTTAGTAACTGGCAGTTGTGGTTGTGTGTTGCATGTCTCTTGCAGAAGACAACTTGCCACCCAGCTGTGACACCTGCAGTAACCTGAGAGCCTCTAACCGCAGTAGCTTTGGGATCTGCTGTGGGATTGGTACTGAGGCTACACTGTCCCAGGCAATAACCGGGTATGGCAGAACAACTGGGCAAAGTGGGATTACTACTGTCTAGGGGTTTCTGTACAGTATGGAACTCCTGTCTGGAGAGTTTTTGTGCTGGAGATTTGCTCAGAGCTGCGCTGCTAAGGCTGCCTCCATTCCCGTGCCTCCACCACTTGCTTTCACAGGGGTCAGCTCTGCCCTGAGTCTGAAGGCTTTCTCTGCCAGATTCTGCTTACATGACTCTTTATCTTTCACAAGTGTCACCTCCAATCGACCCCTTGTACTTCTAACTCTACCATGGCATCTGGTTACTATGGAACCAACTCAACACAATGACTTAACCAAATTTTTTTCCCATTCCTAAAAATGGAGATATTATATTTGGAACAATATCTATAAGAAATAAATAACACCTGCATACAGTGTCCTGAATACAGGAACCACTCAAAGGTAAAATGGGGCAGCTGTTTGAAGAATAGGGGACACAGGAACTATCTTTATTTTCTAACAAAATTTCAAATTCCTAATCTTATTTCTTGCATTATAGTACATTTTCTAGGCCCTGAAGAAAGTAGATTGAGTTTTCAAATGTCAGAGGGCACATATACATGCCATAGAACAACTGTGGAGTGAAGTCACACTTAATTCCCTTTGTAGCATATGGTTATAGACTTTCCCAGAGAATTTTCACTGGGAGAAGAAAAAGTGTTTTCAAAATGAAAGTTTTCATTTGGCACTCATGAATGGGCTATCATGAAATGCTTTACCTCATAGCCTGATGGGTATTCTGAGAGAATAGACTAACTGACTCGGTATCAACTTTACATATTTCAAAACTAGGTATTGATTTCAAACTTCTTAATATTTTACATAAGTACTCCAATATTTTGCATAAATAGGTGCTTGATACATATTTAGGAGTGGAAAATAATTGCATAATCAAATGGATCTGATCTAAGCATTGTGCAAACAGTTGGAAGAAATTAAGAAATGCACCTCCACATTAGTACATCAGAAACACTAAGATTATTACAGTGAAGAAACCAAGATGGGGCATAATAGTGTAACAATGTATTCCTCGAGAAAACGAAAACCAAGGATTATTGCTTTGATACTCTGTCATGCAATGGAGTTGTTTAAAGAAGAAAACAACAGGAATAATCAATGGAAAAACAAAAAAAAGAAAATCCCCAGACATTATTAACAAGCAAGACTTCACCCCATCGCATGGGTGACTTCCCCACCTCCTTCCATAGGAGAAAAGAATAGCACACTTCCATGTCACCATGACATTGACTCAGCACACATCCTATAGACTCACTCTTCAGTGGCTTTGATATCACTTGCATTGTTTAGAAAGTGTCAGACTATTTCATCTTAGAAAAAGAACCACTTGTTTAGTAATAAGAGCTGTGCAAGTAGCTCATTTCATCTTAATTAGCTGAAGATGATGCCTCTGAAGTGCTCTGCTTTCTTATCAACACTATGCTTTCTGTTGCAAATGAGATGACTTTGACATTCCTAACAATTCAGCCTCGGGAACCAGAATCAGGACCACGGATTCTGCATTAAAATTGTCAAGGAGCTGTAAAAATGGGTGCCTCAGATATGTTTGTCTTTTCACTGGAATAAGCTATATTTATTTGTTCACTGTGAACAGACTAGAAAGTGACTTTTGGCATCTGCATTCAAAAATGAGTACGTGCCCACACTGTTGTCAGGAGGCCACCTGGCTTTGCAGTGTGGACGAGGGAGCATTCTGCTACCTGGGAATCTGTGTGCTCCACTAGAAAGAAAAGAAAAAAGAGCATAAAGTGAAAGTATAGATGAAGGATTGCATCATTATTTTAGGAATTCATTAATCACTTGTAAGAAACCTACCCACCTCTCTTCAGTATTGTTATTATTATTTTATTATTATTATGGTAGTGTTTGCTTGAGACCAATAATATCAGATTAGATGCAGAAAGCCCTAGAGAGGCCTCTCTTTAGCATTTGTTTTTTCCAACTACCATCGGGAACAGAGTCCTCAGTGGCCTCACGTGTTTGTGCAACCTGCAAATAGGAGTGGAAATGTCCCCTGCTCCAATTAGTCAGAATCCCATGTAATCTGCAGGTGGCCATCCTGAGCCTCCACCAATCCCTTCATTTACACATTGTTCTCACTCAGCCTCTCACAGGAAGGCAGCTTTCTGAAAGTGCTGCAAACACTAGGTGTGAAAAATAAGGATGATATAAATAGCTTTTCACTTCTAATTGCAAGTTGCCACTCACATTTTGTTCTCTGCCAGCTCTGAAAAGGGACAGACCAAAACCACAGCCAGCACAGGGACCCCAGGAGGGCGAGTCAGTGTCTGCCGGTGAAGGAGATCAAATATCCAAAGGGCACTGCTGGGGTCCTAGAAGGCCATGTGAGGCTGAAAGAACACATCGATGCAGGGTAAAGTGCAGCTGCACACCTCGGGAATGGTTCCTAGGGGTACCTGATAGGTCAGCTCTTTGATGCCCCTTTCCAACCTGCGAGCTTCCTTCTGGTCCTCTGCATCCAGCTCACCTTCCAGCTCAGTAATCTACAGCCAAACTGTGACATCAGACCACATGCTGGCAGCAAGGCTGGAGCTGTATCTGCCATATGAAATGGGGCAAAGGGAAAATAGGTCGACTCTTTCTTCAATAGAGGCTAAACAGGGCTGTTTTTTGGGAAAACTTCTTCCAGAAGTAAACTGATTGAAATATATGCACTCACAAAATAACGGTTAAGACTAAAGGAAGTGAAAGGCTAACATAATGTGAAGAGGGAACAGGCTTCCCTTGTTACATTACAAAACCATACTCCACTCACCCGAGTGTGCGTGCAAGAAAATCTGTAAAGTAGAGAGACTGCTTGTATGTGTCGGCTTTTGCACATTCAGCCAACGCACTCATTCACTTTAAGCTTCTTTCTCTATGTTCAGCTCAGACTCTGTTAAGGAAATTAGACCCTGAGTCTCTCAAATATGTGCCACAATCCTAAATCCACTACTTCCTAGGAGAGCTATAGTGGGAACTGCCTGTGACCTTATAGAGTCACACGAACAAGATTAACGACCACACGCCACCCTGGAGTGCGAGGCATAGAACAGGAAACAAAACACACCCTTACCTCTTCCCTGTATGAGCATGCATTCTCATAAGGGACGCAGAGAAACCAAACAAGCTATACTTGGTGGTACCAAGGGCTAACAAGCGAAACGGGCAGGAAAGGGGCAGGGCATTGGTGGGGAAAGGGTGTGCGCTGCCCCTCCTGCCGGGGGTCCTAGATATCAGCCCTCCTTCTCTGCCTTCTCCTGCACTCAGAGCCATCTTCTCCAGGAGGCCTCTCTGGTCACTTAAAACTGCACAGCTAGATACTCTGAGGCCTGGCTGCCTGTGCCACTGACCCCACCTCTCACTCTCCTCTCCTCCTTCTTGCCATTCAAGCCAGACCCTCCTCATCATCCTCAGAGAGAGGCAGCGAGACAGGGATGGTGAGCAGGTGTGCAGGAATCCTGTGCATGAGCCCAGTCACGTGGCCCTTCTGGATCCCTGGCCAGTAGGAGCTCCACCCACAGTTATCAGGATGTGAGCTAATGGAGACCCCACCACCACCACCTTCTTTATCTTCTAAAAGACTTGTTAAGAAAGCTTTTGCTTTCTTTTGTCTTTAAAGGTGATAAAGACACATCAAGGTGAAAAACAGGTTTAGTAAAGCAAATACTACACACCATAAAATTGCACCTGTAAAATTTTGTATGTATCAGTTAAGAACGGTTGCTATGTGTTGCCCATTGTTCACAGGTTGCAAGCTTATTTCCAAAATTCTTATATTAAGTGTATTTAGAGGTGGGGCCTTTGGGAGGGAAGTAATTAGGACTAGGTGAGATGAGGTCACGAAAGTGAGGCCTGAATGATGGCATCAGTGGCTTTGTAAGAGGAGGAAAAGAGGCCTGAGCTAGCATTTTTCTGTCTTGCCGGGTGACACCATTTGCCGGGGTGTGGCATAGCCAGAGGACCCAGGCCAGAGCCAAGCTAAGGTGAATACCATGCTCTTAGACTTCTTAAGCCCCAGAACAATAAGCCAAATACACTCCTATTCTTTATAAATTACCCACTCTCTGGTATTTTTTTTTAACCTATGGAAAATTAACTAAGACAATGGTATCTTGATTATATTTTAAAGAAAATTAACTATAAATCCATAGTATCATCTGATCACTTAGAAGATCATGCTGTTGAGGTATCATTAGTTCTAAGATTTAATAGTGGACAAAAAATCATGAGGAACAAAAACTAAATCCTGTAATCTTAAATCAGAATTGAAAATACCAGTATCATTCATGTATTTTTAGGGAAAAACATATGTATCATAGTTCTTTGATTTTATATCTATGAATTTTTTTCTCTTTTACTGAAAGCCTGAGTTCTAATATATGTTTTTTGGTAAGTACATTAGTTCTATTGCTAATAGTAAAAAGATAATGTTTTGAAAAGTATATGGAATTTGATTTTTTTGTTTTTATAATATATAACATGAAGAATATACAGTATAGACAAATCACTATAGGTAAAAGTCATAGGAGTAATTTTTTTTGCGTACATTTTATGACATCAACTTGATATAAAGTTAGCTTTATTTGCTTCCATTGGTATTAAAATTTTAGGGACTTCTGTTTTTTTTCTTTGATTTAAATTTGTTCTTTTATTGTAAAGAGCATATTTATTTATATTATGCAATAAAACTAATTATATTCACAGAGTCTTACTTTCATTACTGAATTTGCTTCCTAGTAGCTATTCTTATTAGTTTACTTATTGTTATCATTTCTTGTTGAAAATACAGGTGAATGGAGACATTTCCTCATGCTGCCTCCCTTTCTTATATAAAAGGGTGTTAGCATGTCAATCTTGGGTGCAAATCACCTGAGAAGAGCAACTTAAACAAGGAAGGGTGTTTAGACTCTTGGTTTCAGAGGTTTCAGTCCATGGTCAGCTGATTCCACTGCTTTCAGGACTATGGGGAGGGATGGACATCATGGCAGAAGGTTGTAGTGGAACAAAATTGCTCACCTCACAGCAACCCGAAGGCAGAGAGAGACAGCCTACACTGGTGGGCATCCTCCTCCTGTTTGTGTTCCATCTGGACCCCCAACCTGCTGGGTGGTGCTGTCCACCTTCAGGGCTGGTCTCACCTTTTAGTTTGCTGTCTTATCTGCCGATCATATCTGGAAACACTCTCATAGACAGAACCAAAAGCGTGCTTTACTAATTTCCTAGTTTCTCACTCCAATAAAGTTGACAAAGAAGATTAATCATCATGGATATACACTCTCCACACTGTTATCTTGATCATTCACCGTAATTATTCTGCTGAGTAATATGTAAAGTATATCCTATAACTCTTTTTTGATCAGCATATAATATACCATGAATAAACACTAGTATTCTGCTGTATGGATGAAGAATTGATGTATAAAGATGATACTTTTTTGTTTTTGTAGCACTGGGGATTGAAGTCAGGGCTTTGGGCATGCTAGGTAGGCATATTGCCAGTGGATTACTATCTTCAGCCCTGATATGTTATTTTTCATAGGCCTTTTTGAACCATCAAATCTCAGTTGAATATTTTTTTCAAAAAAGTATTCTTTCAAATTTGGTAGCATTTATCATGTGTCTTGTATACATTCATTGAAATTAGGTCAAAAACTAAAAATTCTATTTTTTTTTGTTTTGTTTTGAGATAGAGTCTCACTATGTAGTTCAGGCTACCTTTGAACTCACTATGCAGCCCAGTTGGCCTTGTACTCATGGCAATCCTCTTGCTTCAGCCTTCCAAGTGCTGGGATTACAGGTGTGTGCCACCATACCTGGCATTAAAACTCTATTGTATTTTGTTTTATGATACTGGTGATTGAACCCAGAGCCTTCACACTGAGCCACATCTCTGACCCTTTGGTTACATATTATTTTAAATTTTAAAATGAAGTCTTACTAAGTCACTAACTTACCCAGTCTGGGCTCAAACTTGCAACCCTCTTTCTCAGACTTCCAGGAAAGGATTAGAGACATATATTACTATGTATGGTTAAAAACTCCTATTTTCAAGATAGTTTTCCTATGTGTTTTTAAGTTCCCTAGATGCAGATATTACATAATTTCTGTCAACCCTTGCTATATCTGCTCTGAATTCTCTGTATCATGAGTTCTTCTTTATCATGAATTTATTTTTCTCCTTTCTCTGGATGTTAGGAAATGGGTATCTTCTGACAACAAAAAGCAGAGTAAAGGCACATTAACAAGACAGAATACACAAGGGTGTGTTTGGATACAGTCTATCATCCCCCTGTAGACTACAGAGCAGGTATAGTGAGTGGAAGCAAATGCATTCTCACTTAGCCATAAGACAGAAGGTACACAATCCAGTCCAAGAAAAGTTCTAATTGTTGGCCCAAAGTAAAGTGAGAATGAATGGATATATAGCTATCAGGCAGCTCTCAAAGATCAGAAAGTGATAAAAAAACAAAAGTAATGATGGTGGTAGGGGATATCTGGTTCATCCTCTGACAATGTGACCTTGAACTGAGTGTTATCAAGCCTCCATGATTACCCAAAATCTTACTTGGAATTCTGATTTCTGAACTTGCTTTCTATACCCACAAATGCAGTCTGTTCAACTTCATTCAGTCTTTTTTTTTTTCCAAATCTTTAATTTTCAGCTCCATTTTTTCTCATTCTTTCCAAGTAAGGATTGGGGACTTGCTCCTTCAATTCTGACATGCTTGCTGCCTAGAAAAGAAAGAATGGATTGAAGTAGCCCAGAATCCAATTGATCTTCACGTTTCTGCTAAAAATCTTCAGTTCCTGGTCTGACTGGATGCTTTGCCATTACTCTTATACTAAATCTTTTCCATTATGTCCTCCCTAGCCTCTGCTGCCCTTGAGGTTTTGAACAATGAGACAACAGAGACAGAAGCAACCAAAGGAGAGAACGGGGTGAGCAGTGGTAGAAACAGACCAAAGATGAAGTACCATATAAACACTATGACACAGGTACCACATAAACATTATGACACAGTGTCTGTGTTAAAAGAAAAATGACAAACTAGCAATGGAATTTAATTGAATAAAGCACTAGGGCATCATTTTTATTGACTAAAGTAACTAATGTCACATAATACACAAAGACCAATGGGGAAGAAAGCCTACACATATTATTTTTACATTTCACTTTTATAATTCTGTGATTCATTACTGGAAACAAGTTTAGGCTCCAGGAATTTGGCAGTAACAGATGTTCTCTGTGCCAATACTCTGGCATAAGGAAGGTTAATTGTGGAGGCTGCTCTTGGCTTTGGCTATCTATACAAGGACTTTGTGTCTTGCTGCAATTAATTATTAAGAGCTTTATCATGAATCTCTTAGCGCACTTAATGTTAGAATGCAACCCTCATAGCTAGAACTTCTCAGTCTAGCAGGTTACCAGGTTACCATCTGTAGAATTTAAGTAAGAGACTTCTTTGTGGAGTGTGAGGGAAAAAAATAATTACAGAGGCAATTTTGGGCTTTTCTATGTGGGTTTGGGACTCAGAGCTACAGTGTTCAAGAATCAGAGGGCAAAGGGAAGAGGTAGTGAGTTCTCTTTCAGCATTATGAAAGTTAATTAGGTGGTATCTTCATATATGACTGCAAAAATTTGCTAAACAGGACTAGAAGCTCTTTTCATTCTTTTTTTCCAATGCATGTTTTCATGAATGTTATGCATATTAATTTCCCTTTGGTCATCAATCATTTCAAGCTTTCCCATGCCTCATTTCCATCAGAGAGCAAAAGGATCTGCCTCAGTGAAAAATGACTGAGTGACTGGCGTGTTTCTCCATTCTAGAAGACTGGATTCAGTAGTGACTTGATGGTTGAGATCTGGTAAAAAAGGGTTTTGATTTTTTTATTCCCAAGCACTAAATAACTTGAATAAAAACAGACACAAACTCTTCACCTTTTTAAAATTTTAAAATAACTAACATAAAATGTAATTGAAGGTTCCATCTCAAAGCTTTCCCAGAGGATCAGCTTTCCTTCACACACTGGCGTCAGGGCTACTGCAGGTGGTTGTATACTTGAAAGGCTGTGTGACAGTCCTTGGTGGCAAGCGACTGAAACCAAGGTTCAGCCCCACTCAGAAAGTTCTAGTGTTACAGGAAAAGTGAGTTAGACAAAAATATTATAGGCAGTCAGACAGGGCTAGGCCCTCAAAGGAACCAATGCAGAAGTTCGGATACCTTGTAACCTCTGAGGAGACAGACACCTCCTGCTGTGGGCCAGATATCAAGACAAAAGACAGAACAAGTGCACCCATATCCTAAGGATTGATATTCTAAATAGTTCTCTATCACCCTAAGGAAGTTAGGAGTCAGCATACCAACCCCCTACAGGAAGGGTCACTACTGTTAAGTGTCCCCGCTTACTACGTGATTCCTTTCCTCATTTGTCCTTGATTTAATCAATTTTACCTGAGCAATTAATCTTATTGGTTAACTGTAGTTATGTCCCACCTTATGCCCACCTTGCAGGTTCCCATTTTCCCCGCCTTGGACCCATCTAACCTCATGGTTTTACTCTATAAAAGTCCGTAAAAATGACAGAGTTTTTGGCAACCCACTCGGGCCCCCTTCTGTCCCTCAGACAGAAGCTTTCTTTCTCTCAATAAATATATTCTGCTCTTACCCTCCGTTGTTCCTAAAACTCATTCTTCGATTTTTAGAGAACACGTATCATTTGGACGTCTGGGATCATTTTTCCTATATCACTAGGACCTGCATTCCTGGTTCCTACACACACACACACGGCACTATATCCTTCTTCCACTAATATTTTTCCTTAGTGGCACATTCTGCCCATGATATTCTTTGAAATACTGTATCCTCTCATAGAGGGTCCTTAGTCTTTTCCTGTTCCCACAAAAATGCATCAAGGCTGAGGCCCAATCCTGAGCTTAGCATCATGGGAAAAGCATCACCCCAACAACTGTAAATTTGCAAATTTAAAAGGTCTATTACCCCTGAAGCTCTTCTTTACCAATTTGATTTTGCTACTTGAGCATTAGTAAAGAGCATATAGCATAAGTGACATAAGCATTCTTTCCAGATCATTGTTACAAGCCCATTATGGGCCCTAGAAATATAAATGTTTTGCAGGCAAATACAGAAAAATTATTTCTAGACAGTAGATATATTGATTCATAAGTGGAAAACAGATAAATGTTCATGAAAAAACTCTGCCTTTCATGAGATTCTGCTTACAGGAATTTAACTGTTCTTTTTTATTTCCAGGGTAGTTTGGAAGGTAGGAGCTAATTGGCCTAATTGTTCAAGCTGAGAACAGGGAGCCTGAGGGGTCATCTAACTTCCTCCTGACTGAACGGAGAATCAATGGATGCCTTTGGGGCTATAGATTGGCCCCTGACTCCCAGCTCCTGCTCGACTGAACTCTGGAAGATAAGACTGAGCAGGCAGTCAATAGACCTACTGCAGTGGCTGCCTTCTCAGCCTTCTCTTCTGCATCTAACACACATGTGTCATCTCTTTGGTATCTTTATCTGAGAAACATCAGCCTCCAGTTTCTTCTTTTTGCTTGCATTCTAAGGAAAGACAGCACATCTTTTAACCAAGCTGAGATCAATTCAAATGCAAGTTTGTCTGTTTGGGACTCCATATAGGAGGCAGCTCTGGCCAGGAGCAAGTTTTACCAGAGTCAGTCATATTCAATTAAGCAAGACCTCCAAACCCAGGAGGCACATTTGAATGGGAGGAATTTCATTCCTTTAGAGGTTCAGGACTAAAGAAAAGCCAGCCTGCATCAGGAAAGAGAAAAGCATCCTAAATAACCTCCAAAACCAACATGGGTGTAGTTTTCACCTAGCTATGGAATATTTTTTGGTCATGTGCTCTTTCATGTAGAAACAAGTGTTGCCAGAGAAAGTCAAGAGTTGCCTGCAGACATCTGGGGAGGAGATTGGGGATAAAAATCACAGTGTCCATGATGCTCCTGAAGAAAAAGAATTCCTCTCCTTTATCCACCTCCTGCCTTCCTATCTTACTCTGCAGTGAAAAAGAGGGGCAAAAGAACAGTTCACAAGAGTCTCCAACTCTACCCCTTAGGAGCCCCCATTACAGAGAGGAGGTTCTGTGTTCTGCAGCTGGCGCTGCCCTAATTCTTTCTGAGTTGTGATACTGAGGCTAAAGCTCTCTTTGCTGCACCTAATCTGTGTTTGGAGTTCAGCTTTTCTGAGGGTGTGAAACCTTAACGCAGAGCACATGGGTAAAAGCAATGGCTTTCTATTTTTTATTTCTCCTTTCATTACATCCTTTCACATTGTCCTTTCCTTTTTTTCTCACTAGAGCTTCTCTTGGGGGCAGAATTAAGCCTTGAAAATAGGAGAGACTTTTCAGCCTCAGCTTCCGCCTGCCTCCTCCACAGAATGAAGTGGCACCAACACTGCCCCCTCGGTCCTTGCAGAGCTGGGCCCTGAGCACCCAGGATTTCCACTGCCATGGCCATGGTCCATGGTGGGTAGTGTTTTACTCCTGAAGTATTTTATGGGTGCTCATTGCAAGTAACTCTTTCGTTGCAAACAAAGCTACAAGCCTAAGGGCTAATTTGTTTGCCAAAAGAATACAAACTCTGGTAGGCAGATAGCAATTAAAACTTCCACAAGTTGAGTGGCTGAGGATTCTTTTGTTTGTTTGTTTGTTTTGGAGGAAGGGTGTAAGGAGCACTCTGCAGGAGGGTCATCTGGACCATCATAGGTAACTTTGCTTCTTGTGTTTGTCTGAAGTGAGAGGTCCTTGAGAGTAAGTAGTATGTTACCCAGAGGAGTGCTGGCCGGAGTGGCTTGGGATCAGTGAAGTAGCTGCGAATTTGTTTGATTCGTGGGTCCCACTGCAGAGCTTCTAATTCAGTAGGTTTGCAGGGATATCTGAGAATTGGGACTTTTGTGTTAATGACTCTTGAACACCTAAGTTTAAAAGAAATTTATAGATTAGGTCTCCAAAGTCTGATTTTTTTCCAAGTTCCTCTCCTCTTCTATGTTTGTTTTCTATGATCGATGTCCTCATTTCTCTTTCTCTCTAGACCAGTGGTTTTTGCATTATTGGTTATGATATGCATACCAAGTGATTTGTCACAAATAAGTTATTAAGTTCCATACACAATGGATGATTTACTTTTTAGAAGATTCAGTATTCCACTTTATAAGACTACAGCTCAATGTATTTAGATATGCTGTCATGAGGGAGAAAGAAAATGTTCAAGTTAGCCTATTGGGAATTATGAATAACATTCAAACTATTTGTTCTATACCTCCTAGTATCCCAAAGAAAGTGTATCATGTAAATGGACACAAAATTGAACTGTAGGCAAAAACTAATTGCAACTTGCAGTTTGCGCATTATTTTAATGAACATTTCTCACTGGGAGCACAATGAAGAGCAATTGTTTCTGACATTACATTATTCAACACCACGAAGGAGTTTTTGTATCTCTAGATCCTACCCACTAAATGCTGATAGCACTTTCCAGTCATTGTGAAAGCTAATATAAAACTAGGTGTTTATAAGCACCCAAGTCTGTCCCTAGTTGCTTTCGTCTTTCCTTCATGACACTCACCAGAGTAAATTCTCTAAAATGTAAATCTCATAACTTCACTCTCAGCTGCTCAAAATTATTCAGTGAATCCTCATTATCTGCAGAGAAAATTCAAACTCTGTCAGTTTCAGATTCAATATCCCTAGTGTCCCAGCCCTATCTATCTCTTAGCATCGTTTCTGCTCATCTCACCTACCAATCTTATTCTGCTATGTGCCTTTTCCTTAAAAATCCCAAATTCCCTCTGCTGCACTGACCCTTCCCTGACTTTCATCCTACCTTGTTGACATCTTCCACATCTTTCATGACTCAGATGAAGAATGTCGTGCATTTGCCTAAGTCTAGGATCGACAAGAGAGGCTGGCCGCAGGGATGTGCTCCTTCTGTCATTATACTCAGAGCAAAGCACTACAATTGTTTAATTCTTCTTTTTTTTTAAAACAATGAAGACATTTTGTATCAAAGCTGGCATAACAATCTAGCTGGTGGTGGGTGCCCTGAAAATACAGCATGACCCACTTACAGCAGACACTTGTCCTAGCCATTATAGCTTCAACTGATTTCACAATGGCAAAGGTTGTAAGAATTTCATTTCGTGTCACTTACATACCCTTACATGAGAATCTGGAGTATTGACAGCTCGTTATAGCTGCCAGCAGTCATTCAGAATTTCCAGATATCTCCTGGCTCTGAGACAGGAGCACTTTTTTAAACATTGGTCTGCTGGGGGAACAAGAGAAGAGAAAAATTAGGCATGTAGTTCCGGAACACCTCTCCCTGAAGCATCCTGGCTGTGGATGCACTGACAGTCCTTTATTTTATTTTATTTTCTTAGAGAACAGTTAACGGTATAGATCAAATTTCTGATCCCTAAAATCTATGTCGAAGTCCTAACCTTCAGTTTGTCAGAATGTGATCTTATTTGGCAAAAGGACCTTGAAAGAGGTAACCAAGTTAAAATGAAGTAATTAGGAAGGACCCTAATATGATATGATAGGTCTTATTAAATATGGCGTCCTTGTAAAAAAAGGGAAATTTGGACAGAGACAGACACAGAAGCAAGATGTTATGAGCAGCCATCAGGAAAATGGTATGTGAAAGCGAGGGATTGAGCAATGCATCTATAAAACAAAGAACGTCAAAGATTGCCAGCAAACCACTGGAAGATACAAAGAGGCAAAACAAAACAAAACAAAACAAAACAAAAAACAAAAACAAAAAAACCCATATCTATCTATCTATCTATCTATCTATCTATCTATCTATCTATCTATATCCTATGGGGTTCTGAAAGGGCATGGCCCTACAGAGACCTTGATTTTGCATGTTCAGCATCAGAACATTTACAGAATAAACTTCTGTCATTTAAATCTACCCAACTTGCATTTCTTTGCCACAGAGAACCTGGGAATTTAATATTCATGGAACAAAAAGTGTGATACTACTTTGCTGCACAGATCCCCTGTACTTCCAGTGCCACATCCCAGCCTTGGTGTGGCCTGGCTAAGGTGGGAGCAACTGCTTTCTACCACCTGACCCTGCTAATGTGGAGAGTTTATGGATCCCACTCGCACTTGAAAAAAGTCCATTCTTTTGGCGGATTCCAGGAGTTCTTTTTCTGCCAGCTTGCACCCACATTCTGTCTGCTTTTGCAAGGACCTCAGTTTTTTTAGTTCATACTGAAGAGAGTTGTACCTCTCAGCCACAGCCACCTGCTCCTTCAGATCACTGTTCAGGTGGGTGCTGTCATCCAGTTGCACTTGGAAGATCCTGCAAGACAAAACATGGACTTGGAGCACAGACCCCTCTGTCCAACACAGGATGGAGACTACGTATGTACAATGAGCAGAGCTCAGTTGCTGAATGTAAGCAAGTTTCCACTCTCTTGAAGAATGAGATCTGTTCTAAGCAGCAGCATTTTGCATTTGTAAGCAGAAGCAGTTTGATCCTAATCCCATATGACAGTTCGAAAATTCTTCCATTGATTCTAAAGATGGCCCAGGGATTTGGTCCCCTCAGACACCTGGTGGCTAGAACAGCAAAGCCGGAGTCCATGTCCTTGAGGTCCCCTTCCATCTTCTTCAGCTGTGTAGCCTCAATTCTGCTCCTAGCTTCAGAATCCAGACTAGACTCACGGGAGTCAGTGGCATGCTGCTGCTTCCTCCTAATTTTAGAATAACATTCAGGGGGAAAATATCACATACCCAATTTAAGAGTTGCCTGCTGTGTTCATTACAATTTAGGAAACAGAAAAAATTAAAATTCAAGAAAATGTCTAGGTAATTAACAAAATCAGCTTTGTTAGTCAGCTTTCTGTTGCTGTAACAAACACCTGAGATAAACCACTTTATGAGGAGGAAATGTTTGACTGTTGGTTTCATTCTATAGTTTTTGACCCTGTTGTTTTGTACTGGGACAGTCCATATTGCAGGAGTATGGTAGAGTGTAAGAGGAATTTTCCCTGTTAATAATACATGATTTGTACTGCTTGCCCACCCCCCCATTCCGGGAATTGAGCTGTTACAATTTAAAGTTGCCCAAGGACAGAGCTGACCGGGAAACTGGGTTATGAGATAAAAACTGCCCCTTCTCATGACTAAGGAATTTACAACATATACTTTTCTGGAGCATCTGCCCTCCCATATTAGAAAGCACCCATTGCCGCCCTACCTCAGACCTCCCTATGGTTACTTTCTCCAATGAATGTAAAAAGACCCATTCAAATTAACCAATGCCATCTGCTTCTGTACCTGCACTTGCAAAGACCCCTCCTCCCTTTGTTCTATAGCTTAAAAACCCTGCTCAGGCTTAGCTCGTGGCTCTCTATTCCTGCATGTTCAGTGAGCCCCATGCATGCCTGGACAATACAGACCCCTTGCGAATTGCATGAGAGGGTGTCTGTTGGTGTCTTCCTCCACGCAGCGGGTGTCTCGACCCTCACATTTTGGAGGCCCCAGTGAGATAGGGATAGCCCCTGCATTGGGAGACTTCAACAGCCACCTCTCGGGGAAAGTATGGCCTTTTCTCTCTCTTTCTGTCTCTCTTTGTTTTACTTTCACTTTGTGATCACCTAGTTTCATTGTGACTGGTGCGGAGACGTGTGAGCTCTCAGTCCAAGTGACTTGCCTCCGGGCTTCTGAGTCACAAGTCACTTCCCCGGGGGACGCCCTGGGGATTATAGGCTCTCCCAGCCTATTTTGTGGTGGAGTCACCATTTGTTGTTCTTTGGACTCTGATTTTGTGGTGGAGTCACCATTTGCCATTCTCTAGATCCCTGATAAGGTTTTACAAGCCGGCATTTGTCTGTTGTGTTGGTCTTAGTGTTCTAAGTGTTCGTCTGTCTTTGTTTGTTCAGCGCCTCTAACCTTACTTTGTTCCACAGCGCCCCACCATGGGACAAACAGCATCCACCTCTCTCTTTCTCACTCTAAATCATTGGTCAGAAATACGGGAGAGAGCTCATAACCTTTCTTTACGTGTTAAAAAAGGTAAATGGCAGATGTATTGCTCGTCAGAATGGCCTACATTCCAGGTGGGATGGCCGCCAGAGGGGACTTTCCACCTCCCCCTTATCCAGGCGGTTAAGGCTATAGTCTTCCGCCCTGGGAGACAGGGACATCCTGATCAACAACCTTACATTGTGGTGTGTCAAGACTTATGTGAAGATCTCCCAAAGTGGGTAAGCCCCTTTTTAACTCCGGCTTTGCCGGAGCCTGCTACTCTCCTACCTGTAAAGGCTCAACCTACTCGGTCCCCAAACCCCAACCTCTATCCCTCTCTTCCTCCACCGGTTCTGCCTGAATCGCAGTCTGACCTAATCCTGTTGGACTCCGGGGCACCTCCTCCTCCTTACCCGCCTCTACCTCCTCCTCCAGGTGAGGTGGTTGCTGCCGCCACCTCCTCCCCCTCTCCTACTCCGCCCTCTTCACCCTCTTCCCCTGAGTTAACTCCACAGGGCCCCCTGGCAGATACTACAGACTGTGGACCAGCCCAAGGAACCCGAAGTCAGCGGGCCCTGGGTTCTCAAGACGGAGTAGCAATTACCCTCCCCCTCAGGTGATATGGACCCATGCTGAATGATGGGAACAGGCGAGAAATGCCAGCCCTCCAATACTGGCCCTTTTCCTCCTCCGACTTATATAATTAAAAAAATAATAACCCTCCTTTTTCTGAGGACCCCTCTAGGCTAACTGGGTTGGTGGAGTCTCTCATGTTTTCTCACCAGCCAACCTGGGACAATTGCCAACAGTTGCTGGGGACCTTATTCACCACTGAAGAAAAGGATCGAATCCTCATAAAAGCCAGAAAGCTCATGCCGGGACAAAACGGGAGACCTACCCCACTCCCAAACATCATTGATGATTTCTTCCCATTGCACCGTCCTGACTGGAACCCCAATACTCCATAAGGTAGGGAGCATCTGCCCATCTATTGTCAGACTCTAGTGGCGGGTCTCCGAGCAGCTGCTAGGCAGCCTACAAATTTGGCTAAGGTAAGAGAGGTCCTTCAGGGGCCTACCGAGTCACCCTCAATGTTCTTAGAAAGACTGATGGAAGTTTACTGTAAGTACACTCCCTTTGACCCTCAGGATGAGGGACAACGGGCATCTGTCGCCATGGCTTTTAAAGGTCAATTGGCTTCAGATATTAGGCGTAAGCTCCAACAACTAGATGGGTTACAGGACTTGACCTTAAGAGATTTGGTAAAAGAAGCTGACAAAGTATATTATAAGAGAGAGACAGAGGAAGAGAAAGAACAGAGAAAGGAAAAAGAGAGAGAGGAGAAAGAACAGAGAAAGGAGAAAGAGAGAGAGGAGAAAGAACAGAGAAAGGAGAAAGAGAGAGAGGAGAAAGAACAGAGAAAGGAGAAAGAGAGAGGAGAAAGAACAGAGAAAGGAGAAAGAGAGAGAGGAGAAAGAGCTAATCAGAGACAGGAAGAGAAATAAGGAACTGACAAAAATCTTGGCCACAGTAGTGAAAGGAGTTCAGGGAAATATAGATGAGGATAAGCCACGCGGCCCTCCTCTTGACCACAACCAATGTGCATATTGCAAAGAGCTGGGATACTTCGTCAAAGATTGCCTCAACCTTAAAAAAAAAACGAAAGAAAAAAAGACTGTTACTCAAATCCCCCCACCCACGAATAAGAGACAATTGTGGAAATTCCTGGGGACTACAGGATTCTGCCGCCTATGGATCCCGGGGTTTGCTTCCTTGGCTGCCCCTCTCTATCCCCTCCTAAAGGGAGACGCCACCTTTACCTGGGGTGCTGACCAACAACAGGCCTTCGATCAAATCAAGAAGGCTCTGTTATCTGCCCCTGCATTGGCTCTCCTCAATATAGAAAAACCCTTTACTCTCTATATTAAAAAAAAAAAAAAAAAAAAAA